>JAAGNO010009656.1:172162-196586 GCA_033439905.1 Ceryle rudis | reverse complement strand
CTGATCCACCCCAGGCTGCCCTTGGCCTTCCTGGCTGCAAGGGCACATTGCTGGCTCATGGTCACCCTGCTGCCCACAAGGATCCCGAGGTCCCTTTCCCCTACGCTGCTTCCCAACGGCTCAGTCCCCAGCCTATACTGGTCCCTGGGGTTGTTCTTTCCCAGCTGCCAGACTCTGCACTCGCCCTTGGTATATTTCATTAAATCTCTCCCTGCCCAGCTCTCCATCCTGTCCAGGTCACCTCCTGGCACAGCAGCAAAAGACACAGAGGACAGAGCTGTCTCAGCCCTAGATGAGCAGCCCAAAGCAGAAGACCCCTCGGCCCTGCCCTGCAGCAGCAGGTGAAGCTCCATCCCCTGGTGCATCCCTCATTGCACGTTAATTCCACCAGAAGCCTCCATTTTAAAAGTTATCATGAATCTCTTAAACTTAGCCCGAAGTAATCACGCAACAACCTATCCATTAGACAATGAACAGAGATTATTCAGCTTCCTTGTACCACAGCAAAACAGCAGCTTCCTTCCTGCCAGTGATTGTGGTTGTGATTAACTGTGCAGTTCAAGGTGAAAGAAGAATGCGGTTCCAGGCATATATGGCTTCCTTTAACCTCAACAAAACGCAGTGCCAGATATTTCAATTAGTGTGTACCAAGGTCACAAAATCAATTCCTTATCGCTGAAAAACACACATACTGTAAATTTCATTTTCAAGTCATAATCTCTAAATTAAATCTGTGTACCTGAAAAATACACAGTGCAAAATTGCGGTCCCTCAGCCCCCTCCTCCTCCTGCAGCCAAGCTGCATTTTCACAATCACCTGGCTTTGTGCTCTATATTTAGAGCACAATGTTTGGTTAGATTTTAATCTTCTTGGAGAACGTCATTATCTCTTTCTTTGGCACATAGAGGCCCAAAGTGTCAATTACCTTCTTAAACTCTTTTGTACACACAGGGCTGAGCAGGGGTTGATATTCTGTCTGCCAGCAGCTCAGTTGGCAATTTTTCACAGTCATACACAGAAAAATTGTGCACCAGCATATCGTCCTAGATAAATTACACGTTTCAAATGAGGTTACAGACAACTTCGCCACTCCTGTCCAGTTTATTCTGGAATAGGAAAACAAATGAACAGCAACAAAAATACAAACTAACCAACCAACCAACAACAACAACAAAAAACCCCACACAGAACAGAAAGAAGAAAAAAAAAAAAAAAGCAAAACTAATCCTAAAGACAACACTTTTCTACTGTTGAACTCTCTGAGTTATTGAACAGGGATGAAAGTAAAATGAGTGTGCCAAATCGGTGGGATATTATATATAAATCCATGCTGCTGGGCAGAAATTACATCATTGTCCGTGTGGAATTCCTTATGATACTCTCCTTGTTACCTGGGTAACACCAACTTCATAGCCCAAAGGCAGCTGGAGAATCCAATAGCGGTAGCGGGCTCTACTGATTGCAAACCTAGGCACAGAAGATGTCTCGCGGAAGTGGGTTTTATGGAAGAAATTTCTTCCCAATAAATCCCGGCGTTCCCAGGATTTCAACTAATTTCAGCTAATTTCAACTATACAGCCAAAAAAATGAGCAAAATGGACAATTTTCAGATTGCTTTACTTCGTTTTTGTCATAGAAGAGGTTGCTTTTTATTCTCCTGCCTACTTATAAATAGGTCCCTGCAGACACAGTCGTGTGCATTTAATTCACGTGTATGAGTATACATGATCTGGCAAAACCTTCCATCCTTTTTACTTCAAGCCAGCAAGGGAGAAGAATATATTGTTACTGTTGGACCTTTTGGGACTGCTTCAGATGCTAGAGATGCAGGAAGCAAGTCCTATCTCTGACAGACACAAAGTATGCAGACTCTGAGATAATAAGTTTAAATCTCCTTAAATGATTTTTCCCACATCCTCTAAACATTCAACATATTGATTCTTAGTACCATAAAGCAGGATAAAAAAAAAAAACCCTGTTTTCTCAAGAAAGGAAATTAGAGTTATTTGGCAAGGGTTAAAACACAGTTTGAATTAAACAAATAAGAAACCACCCACGTGCTCCTGATCAGCATGAAAGTTTGGGGACATTTTTGAGAGAGACAACTGTTTTCTGCCACATCATCTACACACAGCTTTAAAACTCTTTTGAGATGCACACAGAACTCTTTTAAAAAAGAGACTGGATATGATTAAAGATGTAACAAGGAGAAGTTTTGTTTCTTCCTAGCCCATTAAAAAAAGGCATTATAGTGTGTTGTAGTCATGCTCAAAGTATCGTTTCAAGAAAATGTAAACAAAATATATGGAAAAAAGATAGATTTGCCTTTCTTTTTTTTTTTTTTTCCCTCTCTCTCCCCCCTCTTTTATTTTTTTTTTCTCAAATCTGTGAATATAATGAGCCTACCACGGGCTTGGTCCAAGGCTTATTAAAGTCAGGGTCCATTTTACAAATGGTTATAGTGGGCCGTACCTGTGGCCCAGACAAGCTGTGTTGTCTGGCAGTAAGAAGGAGAGGTAACCCTCTGAAGATTTCTGTCTACCTCATTCAAGTGAGAAACCAGGAGGGATTTTTTTCATACGAGTGAGAAAACAGGATTTGGCATTTTGAATGTATAAAATGGAGAGATAAAATTTTATGGGCTCAGCCATTTACTAGAGGTAAAACAACTGGGGTAAGACTGTCTCCACTGTGTCTTATTCAGCAGGATTGCGTTGTTACTTCAACCATCCCTTGTTGTTTCCCAGCTGTCTAACATCCTCATGCATCACCACATGCTGCTGTAACGTGCTCTCCCCCTTCAAATTCCCAACCTACCCTTAAAAGCTACACCTAAAATACACTTTCGGTAGCAGTCACAATAAACAATTCCAGTTATAAAAAGTAAAGTCAACGCCACAAAACCAGTTTTAATGAGCGATGTTAGTCAAGGGTATGGGGTTGGTTTTTTTTTCAGGAATATAAACACAGTTCCATCCTTTGCAACTGGAAGGAAACCATGGAACAGCTGGTTAGTCCCTAGCAGTCTACATACATCACAGCCACCAAACCCTGCCCAAACTCACAGGAAGGTGTAAGATCTTGCACATGAAAAGGCCAGAGCCTTTGGACTGTCATGCACCAGAATATCAAATCCTCCTTGCTAATTGGTCCAGATTTTTCAGTGCCATGATCCACCTACAGGTTTAATCCAGAGTGTGGGATCAAGATACCTCAGCTGGAAAAGATGGCACAGCTCAGCAGTTAATCTCTACACTTCGAGAACAGGTGAAAAATATTCGGCTACATTATGATTGATGACATGGAAGGAAAGAAAAGAAGGAAGAAAAGAAGGGAAGAAAAGATTTCTGGCCTCTGGAGAGGAATCTTGGAGACAGAGTCTTAATTAAATACAATGCCTACATTTGCAACCAACAGGATGGTGCCTCCTAAGACTTCTTGAGATCACTAAAAAGCCAGACATCTAAACTTGGAGTAGGAGTTCTGAACATGAAGATGCCTTCTGGCCTTTCACCCAGGCTGTGCTCTGCTTTCACCACACTCCACCCTGAAAGCATGTCAAAGATCCAGCAGAATTTGGAGGTGAAGCAGCAGAGACTGGGAGATGTCATTCAAGGTCAGGTTCAATGGGGCTCTGAGCAACCTGCCCTAGGCAGAGATGTCCCTCCTTGTGTAGGGAGGTTGGACCAGATGACCTCCGGGGGTCCCTTCCAGCCTAAAACATTCGATGATCCTATGAAAAGGGCTGGGAGTTGGTGGTGGTGGTAGCACATCCCCAGTTTTCCAAGCTGTCACCCACCGTGTTGAGCCTGGTTGTGTGTGTTTGGCTAGGGTGTATCTTCCTCCCGCTGTGCTATGCTAGAGCAGCTGCAGTTTGCCTTTTTATAGCTTGTGGTAACTGATAGCAGTGAAATGAATTTAGGGAGTGTGTGGATTGGATCTTCCATATCAGTGATTTCATACTATTTGGTAAACACAGAAGTGACATCCCGTGATGTATGCCTGCTGATAACAAAAAAAAACCCACAGCAACTACTCTCTGGTGAACCAGCATTTGGATTAGAACATTTTCTACTGATGGACACTTCTGGATAGAATGAAATGATTATACACAGTGCTTTTACAGGGTCATCTTCATTTGAAAGGTAAAAATTCCCTCGAAATTCTACACTTACTGGGTGCTGCAGAACGGCAACGGTCACACCAGCGAAGGGAAACAAATTCAGCGACTACAATAAAAGTCAACAGTGGGACACAGCAACATCACCTTACAGCAAGGAGCTGATGTCTCACAGGAAAGCTCCTTCTTAGAGCTGGTAAAAGCCAGAGAGTTAGTCATACGACCCTCAGTAAACCAAGAAAATATGTGTGCGTGTGTTCAGATACCGAGTTGGCTTTCGGTTTGATTCATCCGAGTCTACAGAAACTGCCCTGTGTTCTAGCAGGGATTCTATATTTTGATATAAAATACCACGTTGCACTGATGTATTTTTTTGCCTCTGGAAAATGATAAATCTTCCTATACCGTACTTCCGAAAGAGAGTTAGTGCCTTGCTTCAATACCAAGTTTCTGTGATAGCCCAAGTCCTTGCTCACTATTTCTGGAAGAGCTGTAACTATTTTACAAGTAAGACTGATTAATTTTGCAGTATAATTTGCAAGTGACATTTACAAGGGAATATTGTGCAGGGCTATCTGGGAGGGATATTGTGTTCAGACTTTTCCTGCTTGCCTGTCTACCCTCCTGGAACAAACACCACTGCTTCATTTTCCTTCCGTATTTTAGAAAGTTAAAGTAAACACTGTGATCACACTGTTTACTTTAATTTCCTGCAGTGTGCCAGCAAAGCAGCAAATTGGCAGTCAGCAATCAAGAAGCAGCCAGTATCGAAACAGCAGAGATGCTAAGGAAAGCATCAGTGATGCCAACTCATTTTTCCCTCTGTTTTAAAAATAAAATACTGCCTTCTATCAAGTTTTACTTCCACACCAATCCTCTCGAAAGGACCTGAAATTCTGTTTGTTTCCTTTAATTTTCTTTTGGAAGAAAGCAGGGATTATGAGCGACACCTAATTTATATGACCAACTCTTTTTATACACAGAAATGGATTTACAGAAGTGGCAACTATACGTTATTTATCTGTAAAGAATCCATAGCAGTTTTTGCACAAGAGGAAGTTAACTTGTCTATGAATCAGGATTATCTGGATATATTTTTACTTTTATGCCAAGAGCTCTAGCTGTGCTACTTCAGTTAGGTGTATGATAATGTGAAGCTAAAGCCTCGTGCATTACATTCAGAATACACATCTGCCCAAGAACAGAGTCCTAAAAGGCAAATAGCTGTATTTTCAGAGGCCATTCTCTCTCATTTTATACTACATAAAGCAAGGTGTACAAATATAAAAGAAGTAGTAAGAAGGATGGGATAGTATTTTGTACCTCAGAGGTGTAAAGCTTGACAAGGTGACTCGTTTATGTCTTTCTGGAAGATGCTGTACAGAAGGGATATATTGCTATTGTAAGTTAGAATTCCAATATATAAAAGAGGCCAGATCCTACAATCAGTTATTCTCCTGACTGTGCATTCCTGCACATATTCTTGCTGAAGACAAAAAGGGTTATGAAGAGGATTGTTGTTTGCTTTTTTTTTTTTTTTGTTAGACTGGCCAAAGTATGCCTTTGGAAAGTCCAAACCATGACCTAATTTAAAGTGGTTGAAATCTTGTGGGAAAGATTGTAAGAGGATAATTATTTTAAAAGCCATGACTCTGACACCAGGAAATTAAATTCATATCTATATGTCTTTATCTACACACAGCAAATCCAATAATCTTGAGCTCTCTGCAGTCACTTAGCCAGCTGGCAAGGGGAGCAAAGTAAAAACTAACAAACCCCATTCCTAAGGTATGCTGACATCAGTGATTCATGATTCATCAATAATGGTGCTAGGAAATAAATGTAACAGGGCATTATTGCCTTTTGCTGCACAGTAAACTCGAGGGAAAATGTCTAAGTGTATCACACTGAAAAGACAGGGCTAGCAAAGAAATAACTTTTACAAGTATTTAAGAGGTGTTACAAGCAAGTGAAAGTAGAGAAACAAATGTAAACCTTTTAAAAACAGTGAGAATGTGCCTGTAAATAAAAAGGGCCAGTTTTCCAGCTATACAAGCTTAAGAGGACTGACCCGAAAACCAGCAGGTTTTTTTGTTGTTGTTGTTGTTCCACATTTTTACAAGAGGAAAGAAGTTGAATTGTTCCAGAATAAAGCTTCAAAACAACTGCTGTTCTGATTTAATTGTTTACCAGGATAAGCACAGTGACAAAGCTGGTTCTACACTATGCAAATTACTAATGTTGTTGACAGTAATTACGACTCTCACAACCTACCTAAATAACTAGAAGGGCAAACAGGTACACGCGACGTACCGTATATGCTCTTAGAAAATGCCCTTATTAGGACATAACTGATGATCTCCTTTGAAGCTGACTGGACTATCGTTGCAAAAGCCTACGATCATGAACTGAAGAACAACGGGTAGCTGTCTCCAGAACAGCAGATACACCTGCTGCTACTGCCGCCCAGAACAGCAACTTCTAATACATCATTAAACAACTGAGGGTTTGCTTTATGTTTCTGTAGCTCTAAACTATGTGTGAGGTTGGATTGAGGAGGGGACAGCCTCTTCTTCCTGGTGATGTGTGACAGGAGCAGAGGGAGTGGATGCAAGCTGCACCAGGGGAGGGTTAGGCTGGATGTTAGGAAACATTTCTGGATTGAAAGAGTTATCAAACATTGGAATGGTCTGCCCAGGGCAGTGGTGGAGTTGCCATCTCTGGAGGCATTTAAATGGCCTGTGGACCTGGTGCTCAGGGACACAGTGGCGAGCTGGCGGTGTTGGATCAAAGGTTGGAACGGAAGATCTTTAAAGTCTCTTCCAACCAAAGCCATTCTGTGATTCTGTGATGATAGGGTTTAGCTTATAGTTCTAATCCTTTTTAGAGCCCGCCCAATTAAAATTCAGGTTACTTGTTTATGCTATTAGAGGACTACTGCACAACATTAATAATGCACCGTGTAACACACTGCCCTAGAGAGATGTCGTCTCTCTTCCAGGGGCAGCAGTTCTGATACAAGCTCTGTTGCTTAGCTGGAGGGTAAGTGACTTTGGTGTTTGTTGAGGTATTTTACCAAAGAAAACGCTGGTCTCCTGACATGAGGCTTGCTTCAAACCATTGCCACTTAACTGCAAAGCACAAATAAATCCAGTAGCTGGCTTGCCTGGACTGAGATTGGAAATTTTAGTTTGAAGATCAAGTATCCAAGCAGTATAATTCTTAATGAATCATTGACTCCCAAGATTTGTGAATGTATATTTCACTGTACTGAATATTCTTTAAATGATCAATAAATGTTTTTATAAACTTTGAATTTAGATTTGGGCTAATTTTTTCATAAACTTTAAATTTAGATTTAGAATGGGCTGCTTACCTGTGCTCAAACCAAACCGCAGTGCCTGTTGCTGATAAATATCCCAAGATGCATGAAACACAAAAACTGACCAAACAGGTGGTTAATATTCGTAACTACATCTCAGAACACTGAAAACTGACAAGATTCATACAGATTTCATCCTGCCTGCAGTTGGGCATAGCTATAGCTAAGAGCAGAAGTAAGCACTAGATCTATTCGTAACACCTCAAAAGCGAGGGCAGGGAGAATATCGTTTGCTTTGGATGGAAGATAGAAGTATCCAGAGGTAGACCTCTCTGTAGGACTTCTGGCATATTTCCCTTCCAAGCAACTGTAGTGGCCTAGCACTATGTGTGTGTGTGAGATGTGAGGGATGTAGAGTTGCAGTCGTTGCCAACTCCAAGCTTCGGAAGTCCTGAGTCACAAAGGAAATTGCTGAAGCTAAATCAAAGGAGATAGCATCTCTCATGGAAAAAGAAAGCTGGAAAACAGGTCTTACTTAACTGAGATGCACAATATGCTATATTAAATTACGAGGCTGAGAGTAAGTTAGAGAATTTCTCAGCAACTGCTAAAGTTTTTTTGGTTTTGAGAACGTGTTGGTATAAGGTGTTGTGACATAAAGTTTAATCCTTGAGCTACTGGGCTTTTGAGTGAGTATTTCAAGGAAGCACATTACAGAAACGTAGATAGGTAAAATCTGTTTACCGTAACAGAACGTTATGCCATTTCCTGTATATCCTTGGGAGCAATAGCAGCCTGTTGTCCCACCCTGAACTTCACACCTGGCATCTTTGTGGCATGTCATGTTGCAGCTTGCAGAAGTGCAGCCATAGTCCAGCAGACTGGAAATCAGAACTGGAACAAAGGAAAATCAGTCTTGTTTCTTTATCTAAAAACTTCATTCTGAGCTCTAAAACCAGATCTGGGCAAAAGGTATCCACAAAATTAGGTAAATTTAACATCACCGCAGACTAAGCTGGATTGCAGGATGGGGCAAGGGTGACCAACTACAGGGACTTCTTTGGTTAAACTACCCAGGGGTTAGCAACAGCAAACACTGCTTTGGATGAGGAACTTGTGTACGTGCTCAACCAGTATAAAATTGGTAAACAACGCAGAAGTTACTCAGTGATCTGAGGAAAACATTTGAAGGGCTTTCAAAGCTCTCTAGTACTTTCAAGTAAAGCACAAGACATTTATTTGCACTCTGAATTATGCATTGAGAGGAACCTAAACCGCCCTACACATATCAAGTGAAAAATCCTGAAGAGGGTTCCCCTGATCAGAGTTTTTATTTCTATAAGCACTTCCATACTTATGTAGCTAACACAAATGCATAGACTAAGAGATTAAAATGACATGGCGTGGTATTTACAGCATTATGACATTAGGGTTTAAAAGCTTATTAAATTATTTAAATTTATTCTCTTTAAAATACTGTTTCCATGTTAGGAAAGTATTGTCTTCTTTTTTTTTTTTTCCCCAGCCACTGGGTGATTCCTAAGTGGTGTAACAGCTTTCACATTGTATGAATGCATATGGTTTTCAACACAAAAGAAAAAGGGATCTCTCCCTTGGAGAAAACTAACAGTTCACCCAATAATTATACACACTCTGTAATAGGTTGGAAATGAGGCAGTCAACTTGGAGAGGAAAGTAAGCTTTTGACTTAAAGAAAAGACATTTTTAGCAGGACATAACAAAAGTTGCAGAAAACATTCTTTTGGATGCTGCCTTCCCTTGCAGTTCTGCTTTTCTCTGTCCAAATATCGTTCTGAATATTTGCTGAATATTACAATTGTAGAGTTTCATTGCTTCAAGGAATCTCACTGAGGCATCGTTTTCTTGGACAAATTAAAATTTTATGGAAAAAAAGACTAAAAATTACACACAATTTTTAACGATTATAAATAATAAAAATAATTTTAGGTATCATCAAGTTTCAGCTTTTTTCTCTGGTTTTGAGAGACGAGACCATCTTCCAGAAATTAAACCAGAAACCTGCGGGATTCTGTTGTCTTTTTACTGTTCGTGTCACACGAAATCTAACAATCTCCTATACAGACAGAGAGACAGAAAAACCCCCAAACCCCTGAAAACCCCCAATGCTTCTGTTTTTCACAGAAGAAAGCTCCCAGTGAGATAAAGACTAGCATTTGTGGGATCCGGTTTTGAGATGATCCTAACCATGCGATTATGGAACCAGGCAGTGGCACTGATCAAATCTATGGGTCTCTATCACTGATCAATCTTGTGTACTCAGCAGCTTAGACCCCACTCCCTTCCCACCTGCCACTCGTTCCCCAGGGAAGGAGATTTCACCTACCTAGGAATGGAAGCAGTTTCATTGGTGATGCTGTTGCTGTGCGGTGCCTGGTGCAGAGCTCCTGTGTCACAGATAAAAACTCCCTGCCTTAAAATGTATGACCATGTGCAAAATAAGCACACATGCTTATCAGGAAAGTGACCTCCTGGTGCAGGCGCAGCGCTGACGCTGCCCTTTGTCCCGTGCTTCACGCTTCCAAAAGCTCCTGAGACTCACGGGCAGGACAGGAAGGGTCAGGAGGGGCTGAGGACCTGGTCTTCTGGCAAGTAGGGAAGTAATGAGAAAGGAATGAATAAGAAAGTGAAAGAAAAGCAGGACCCTGAGTCTTGCAGGGGATCTGAGAGAAAGTTGGGGGGTGAGTGGGTTAGAGGAGCGTGGATTAAAGGAGATGCCTGGGGAGTGCCTGGGGAAGGGGTGAGCTGCAGCCTGCTGGCAGGAGTAAAGGAGTAGCAGAAGAATGGTGAAGTAGATCCGGGGGGGGTGAGGAAGAGGTGATTAGTAACTAGCTCAGGGTTTATGAGCTCAGAGGTAACAGTTTACTTGCTTCCTTCCACCTTTTCCTGGTGAGCTGGGTATGTGTGAGCCCAAAGACCCACTTTTTTTTTGAGATAACCTTGGCTGACTGCAGTTCTTCCTACCGCTTGCTTTGGTTTTGAGAAAGATCCTTACTCCGGTCGAGCAATGTTGCTTTAAGGGTAATGGCCTGTGAGGAGGTACAGGAAATCCACTGAACTCTGCTTTGTGAGGAAAACAAAGATGTATAGTCAGGGAGGAAAGAGGCAGGAAGGCAATTGTATGGCTGGGAATCTCAGGAGCTGAAGGAGAACAAGTTTCTGAGTTCGTGGGACTGAAACAGGGTGTTGTGTAATAGGTTATATCCAGTATAGTAAATCTGGTAACGCATTTGGCATGTCTTTGTGTTACACGTGAGAGCAGCTCTACCCTCATTATAGCATCCTCATGAACAGGACTTCAGCATGTACTTATGTTTAGCGTGGACACGGCAATATCTCCTCTAATCCTGGTATGGATTCACTGCCCAGGTTCCTGGAGATGACAACTCATAGCTGTCCAACAGAAGCACTGCTGTACGTATGCCTGTCTTTATAGACGGGAGCAGAGGGATGTGCACAAACAGGCGTGCTGCTCTCTAAAGGAAATACAACAGACATGAGGCTGTGAAACGTGGTTCTGACAAAACATCTTAGGAATCATCCATGGATGTGGAACTGTTTTTTGCTAACCTTGTTAGGTGTTATTTACTCGCCATCACTTTCCAGCCTCATGATTGCTGCTGGCTGAAGTTCAATGGGTTAAACTCTACTGAGGGCCAGGGAGATGTGAAGCGTGTAGAAATAGCACGTAGGTGTCTGGTTGGCACAAAGCACTTCTGTAGCACCTTGGCAGAGAGAGGGGAAGCTCCAGCAACCGGATGTTAACTTCTGATGAACCGCAGAATAATGAACAAAGGGTCCAGGTGTAGGAAGACTGTTTTTCTCCTGTGTGGTTTTGTGGCGGGGGGGGATGGACTGAAAGGGTAAGAGAGGAAGGGACTAGGAGTTAGTTTGTTTTGTTAAGTTTTCCTGTAATCTAATGCAAGGAGAGAGAGAGGAACAGAAAGTCAGATGAACGGAGGGGAGCTTTGCTCTGCACGTCCTGTGCCTCGTGCTGACATGGGCTGTGCTGTAAGATGGGCTTGTCTGAAATAACTTAAGAGATCCTGCTGCTGAATTTCAGTGGGCTAATATGGGCTGGGTTTGGAAAGCCTGTAATACAGGAATGACATCTTACTGTCCCGTGTCCTTTTACTCCCCCAAATCAAGCTAAGAAGTGTTTAATAGGAAGCAAGCACAGCGAGCAAGAAGTTACAATCTAAAATTCAGATCTTAAGAGATGGCAACATATTTTTGAGAAGTTAGAGATGTACATTTCAATTTAATACAGACATCAGCTTTACGCAAGGGGTGTTCACGTAGACTGAGTAATTTGATGAGTCATGTGATAATAAATTAACAGTAAAATCTTTAATTCCCTCTCTGATTCCAGGCCAAAGGACATGGAATTTCTGTGAAGAAATTGTGGATGACTCAGAAAAAACCCCATAATCTCACTATAAGACAAATGCCTCCTTTCTTTTTGGCTAGAAAAGCACAAGATAACTTGCTTTTTAGTAGTCAGTGGTTCAAACAGTATCAAGGGGACTCTCTCTGTGCCAATCATATTGGGATACTTTCCATCTGGAATAGTATTGCTGAGCTACTTACTCCACCCGCAGGTACAGGATGAGGCAGTGCATGGGTCTGATGGTCTGATTGGTGCATGGTTTACATTGTGACCAGCAATGAGTGAGGAAGAAGCACATAAAGAAGAAAGGTGTGGAAGAACAGCGCAAGGACAGAAGAAGGAATGTTAGGTCAAGAGGAACTCTGGGTGATAAAAGGAGCTTCGATCAGATTTAGAAGGCAATAAGGAGACAGTGAAGAAGAGGGATTTAGGAGTATCTTAATGAGATCTCAATACTGGGAGCAGTGGATTACTTTTGCATTAGACTGCTTCAAAAACTGGCTAATGTGAGTGTCATTTAGAAGCTGAAGACAGCAAGGTCGCAGTAGATGTGGATGTGGAGAAGGATGGACTTGACAAAGATTTTATTGGGAGAATGAAGAGGAAAGGGGAGATTTCTGAGGCATTTTGGAGATTAAACCAGGAGGATTTACTGATAATATCTATTGGCATATAGAAATAAGGAGTTAAACAAATGGAGATGAGCAGGTGAACACATAAGAAAGCAGACACTTTCAAATTTGTGCTGTCAAAATTTTCAGAATGTGCTGAGAAAAAATATTGAGGTGTCAGAAAACTGAAGCATTAATGGGTTCCTGTCTTTATAGGCAGGGAGGAGGGACATGCACAAACATGCATATTTCTGGAAGACTGGAGAATATGTCGAAACTAAATAAAAAAGGGGTAGAAGAACGTGGAGTTGCAGTGCTGCAGAACCCATCCCTGCTTGCCTCAAAATAAAGAAGCATTAAAAATAAATGGCTTGTGGAAACACTCCAAAAGACAGCCTTTCCATTCTTACAGATGGGAAGCAAAGCCACAGTTCTATACTTAAATGTGTTGTTCGTTTCATAAATGGGCTCGTTTTATCTTTGCAGGGCTGATTTAAGAGGGCATAAGTAAATGAATATACACAAGTTAACATGCTTGACTTCAAACCATGCATTTCTGATTACTGATCACTGCGGTAACAATATCTGAAGTGTGAATGTAGAATTCTCAAGTTGGGGTGGTTTTTTTTTTGCTGTTGAATTGGTAGGAAGACATCAGCCTGCTCTTAGAAATACTGGTTGTTTTCTAAGCTTTGCATCCTGAAGAAATGCATTTATTCACAGGAGGCTGACTGTGCAGACAATGCTATGAAACTAACACTCGGGGATGACAAGGGAGGGAAGTCAACACTTCCTAGAGCTCAGTCTTAGGTAGCTTTCAAAAGCTAAATATAGATAAATACAGAGCAACTGCTTTCATTCCAGAAACTGCCTATCATACCAACAAAGGAGCAAAAACTGAACAGACCTGGTATTAGGTGTGCTTCTTTTAATTTAACATGAGCATGATCTGCTCTATTAAAGATACTTATTCCTTTGGTGTGATCAGATCTGTACTGCTAGCTGGATATGTACCTAAAAGCGTCAGCACATTTGCAGTTTGACGTTGCAGTGGTGAAAAACAAGCGTGGTATATCAGGATATATATGACCTGCTCTAGGTGGTCCTGCTCTGGCAGAGGCGTTGGACTTGATGATCTTTTGAGGTCCCTTCCAACCCTTAACACTCTGTGACTCTGTGAAATGACAAGTATGCCAGTAAGTACTTAGCAAGAGCCCAAACAATGTTGTCTGATGGTCATCTTACGAGTGGATCTGCCATAGGTTGCGGACTGGACTGAGGTTTCAGACCACTGTGGATCATCCTGAGAGGGGAGTGAGTGATCCTGAACACTCCACGTAGGGTTCATAAATCTTCATCCCCCTTGCTGTTGAATTCCACGTATATTCAGCACTCTTAGATTCCCTTATCTAACCCATCTACGGCGTGCTCCAGTATCACCCACTCTGTATGTGCAGAACAGCCACAGGCGTGAGCACGCACACACACTTACCCCTGTCACGTAAGCACATACGTGTATCTGTTACTGAATTGGGATGATAAATATTTAATGCCAATAACAGAAGTACCATAATGATCTTTCCTTTCAGCCTTTGATTGTTTTGACAAACGCCTGTTCTCTTGAATCGCCAAGTTTGCTGCCAAAAGGAAAATGGGATGCAAAACAGACTGAGGATGCACAAATGCCTTGGATAAAGATTTTTCTCTGATGCTTGCTGGAATTTTTTAATATCAAATTAATTTATTGGTTTCAAACCACATCTTATCATTTCAAGAATGAAGATGAGTCTTTATACTACTTCAGAAATGTTTAATTTATCCTAGTCACTACAGCAATCATAGGAGTTTTTTCTAGTCAATAAAATCTGGATACAATTGAAAATGTACTTAAAAGTCAGATCAAAATACCGAATTACCACGGTTGGTTAAAATTATTTTAAAATAAAAAAATGCAGGGAAAACATTATTTTTTTCCAACACAGACAAGTCTATCACCGAGCAGCCTGCCTCAGAGGGCTCTAGCCCAAAAGCAGTGCTAGCATCTGTTTTATAACTGCCTCACCTTCCTGTCTGAATGCCTCACGAATCCTTACGATTTTATGTGCAAACATCATATTCCATCTGAGCACACAGGGCTGAATATATCTCTTGAGATGATGTAACTCTAGGTAATTCTGAAGCAATAAAGGCACAAACACGCACAAACATATGCACGCACACATCCCACTAAATCTGCCTAACTATGTCCGTCTGAAAGAAATGGCACAACGTGGTGTTCAGAGACAGCTTCTTTCTGCTTTTTGCTTTACCTCGGATGAAGTCACAAAATGAGGGAATTTGAAGTGAATGCAAAGTTTCTAAAAGCTGGATTAACTGCCCTGAAATTGGGCTCTGTTTCCGCATCTACTATAATACAGGAGAGATGTACAGACTGAGTATAAAGACCTTCACAGCTAAAAGGGATAAAGTAATTCAGTTTCCATGTCTGTTTATGTTCTCCTGGGGCTGGTCATGCTATGGTAGTTATAATGATAGTCACATCTCTGCAGGAGGAACAGAGTGAACCCCATGAATAATTACATCAGTGAAACGGCAGATTACCACTTGCTTTTAATCCACACTCATCTTACGCTAGAGCATTAGAAGTGAAGGGTTCTTAGAGTCCAGGGCTAATATCTTAACCACCAATAACCAGACTGGCTCCTGGAAGATCACAGCTACTTCTTTGTTGTTTTTCTTACATGGGAGAAGAGTCCTGACACTTCTCACCTGTCTCTCATACAGTCTTAGGCTTGAAGTAGTGGCAGTATCGGTCCTACCCTGTCTGGGTGTTTACCCTCACAACCCCCCAGGCAATATTCCAGCAGGTCCATATCCCATAAAGCCATCCTGGATTTTTTGTCTCTAGGCAACAGGCTGAAAAATGGTTAAATTATGACATAGGTTTCTACACTTAACTGAATTAACATCCTTGTCTATTGAGGAATGTCTAGATCCTAAGGCAGGATCTCAGAGTTTGGTCCTACACTTCCCAGAAACCTCCAGCTGCCATGGGGTGGTATCTTGCAGAGATCACAGAATCACAGATTTACTGAGGCTGGAATAGACCTCCAAGATCATCAAGTCCAACCTATGACCCAACACCATCACATCAGCAAGACGCAGGCCCCAAGGGGAGCAGCAGGAGCTGTGACCAGCTAGATGGGGCCACAGGGATTGAGACAACTGTGGTCAGATGAAGCATACACAGTGCTGGAATAGAAGATGCTCTTTTCCATCCTCTCAGTCCCTCACAGTTATAAGTGTCCTGCTTAAAAAAAACCAAACCCAACAACCAAAATATAAACCAACCTCTTAGAAGTGCTGCATCTCTGCTGCTTTTGTGCTCAACCAACCTTCTCACTGTCCTGGCCACAGCCCTCTGCCCTCATTCCTTCCTCACCACCCTCCCACAGCTGCATCCCTTCCTTCTTTCTCCCAGTGACTCCTCAGGAATTTGTGCATTTCCTAGCTGAGAACTCTTGAAAAGGAAAAATGCTTGAGGACCATGGTGAGGAACAAAATAATACTCAGAAGAGGAAAATATTGTATGATCATTTAGGATGTAGAGTGGAAAGTTCATCCTGTGAACTGCCAAGAGTGCTGTAAGTCAAAACAGAACACCTGCACTAAAAGCAGTTGTATCATCACCGACTTCTTGCATTACCCCTTCCTAGGCAGACAGTTCTCTGAGATGCATGGGCCAAGAAATCAAGTATTCTGTAATATTCCTTCTCTGTGATATCACTTACTTCACTGGAGCTTTCAGGACCATGGCAGTTCACCAGGAAGTTGTAAAGTTTGTAGAAAAGTTAGCTGTGCAAGGGAAGTCACTTCACTTGGTGACAGCGTAGACAGCGCTTTGAGAGAAGAGCAAAGGGAAGAGGAAGGACAGGTCCTCAGGCATTCCCTCTATCATCTGATCACTCTTCTAGCATCCCAGTCAACTGGCAAACCACACTGTTCATGTGGATTGACTCCAGAAGGAGCTTCCTCTGGACCCCAGTGCCACACAGCAGGGAGTTCACAGAAGCTGCAGAAAACTTCAGGCTTTCTTGCTGCCTGGGATGGTGACTTAGAACCATATCCTCACTAACTTCTTCCTGCTAGAGGTTCCTGTGGTGTCAGGGCACTGATGGCTGAGCTCTGGCAAGCCCTGTTGAAGCAGTTTAGGAGTAAAGCCTGCAGTATGCTGGTTTGACCCTCTGCTAGAGACAACCAGTACGATTTATCCCAGTTGCTGCAAAGAAAAGCTTAGCATCTTAATTTAAACCTCATTAATCACTGCTAAACCTTTCTGTTTGTTCTGTAATGCTGGCTGCTGGATTGTGCTGTGTCTTGAAGAAAATCAGAACATGCCCATCCTGGAGCTGCATATGATTTTGTATGATGATGATGCTCTTTTGTCTCTGAAAGTAAACTGTTTGTTTAACTTGCATCCTTCGGACCACTTTATTTCACGTGTCTGCCCTTTCCTCCAGAGTTGTTTATTTTGACTGCGTCCTTTCAGAGCTGCCTTTTAGCTTAAATTGGTGTAATTCCATCCCCGTTATGAGAAATTAATTATAAATAAATAAATCTAGTGGTTTTCTTTCCCCAGCTTGTACGCCTGCACAGAGGTCTAGAGGTCACTTTTTCTAACATTAGCCCAGCTTATGGCTGAAGTAGGACTGAAGAGATTTTTCTAAGCTGGACTCACTCTTCCCCAGGACTGGATTGCAGCTTACTCATCCATCCTAATCCAGAGAGGTTAGACCTAATTCGTGCCCCATCATACGTACAAGTAGTTGAAATGATTTCTTCCAATGTCCACTGTCGTGTACTTGTCTGCACTGAACTTCATCTGGTATCTTGTTATTCAGTCGCTTGAGATTTTATTAACTTCTCCTGAAATTCCTTACTTTGCTTCCTGGTTTATATTAACTTCAATAATTGTGTATTGTCAGCAAATTTCAGCACCTTGTTATTCATCCCATTTCTCATATCATTAAATATGAGTGGTGAGCAAATAGTGGAGGAAATAATTCATGAATATTCATTTGAAGTTAAAAGTAAATTCCATTTTGACAGCATTCGTGACTAGTCCTTGTTCACCTTCTGCAAACAATTGAGTGCTAAAGATTTACCAGTGCAAGTGCACGCAGGAAATTCACGTTTTACTCCCATATACAAACAATCCCTCCAAACAAAATTAAATCTGCGTGTTTCTAGGCAAATCTTACATTTCAGGGGTAGAGGGGAAATTGCTGGGGGGGGGGTGGAGTAGCAGAAACTAAGAGCATGTTTTGGAAGACCTCTCTGCTTCTCATGCAGAGACAATCTGACACAGGAGAAGTAAGGAGAGATCTGCACTTCTGACACAACTCTTTTGCCGTCTCTATCGGTGTCCACCCAGTGGCAAGCAAAAACTTGCAGTCCTGACCAGCCCTCCGTTGCCATCTGCACCGGCTCCTGACCAATCCCCTGCATCCAACTGTTTTGGTTTATGGGTTGGCCGCTCCATGCATCCTGGCATTCTGGGTCAGTCCCATCTGGTAGGGGATTATGGACTCCCTGCAGGTTTGGTTGTGAAGATGCTAACCTGGTATTGGTCCACTGAGACTTTCGAAGCTCCCATGAACAGGTTGCCAGTCATGACACCTCTGGTCTCCTCTGCAGCTACACACCCAGATGAAGCCCCAGGTAGGTAACTGGACTTGGAGGGATGCTCCCAACCTTAGCTACGTCAAAAAGTAACAGTCTCCTCACCCATGCAGCAGAGACTGCACTGCTTACGTGAGGAGCAGCTTCTTTTTCAATATTAACCTATGTGTTTCTCAAACATCATGAGATGAATCATAGAACCATAGAGTGGTAGGGGTTGGAAGGGACCTCTGGAGATCATCAAGTCCAACCTCCCCCTGCCACAGCAGGGTCACCCAGGGCAGGCCACGCAGGAACAGACCCAGGTGGGGCTTGAAAGTCTCCAGAGAAGCAAAGTCCACAACCTCTCTGGGCAGCCTGTTCCAGGCTCTGTCACTCTCACAGTGAAGAAGTTTCTTCTCATGTTGAGGTGGAACTTCCTGGGTTTCACCTTGTAACCACTGCACCTGGTCCTATCCCTGGGCAGCACTGACAAGAGCCTGGCCCCTTCTGCTTGACCCCCACCCTGCAGATATTTGTAAACATTCATCAGCTCCCCTCTCAGGCTGCTCTTCTCCAGGCTAAACATCCCTGGGGCTCTCAGCCTTATGATACATCAGAAATCAAGACCATAAAAATATATGATATTGTATAAGAAGACATGACATTTTTATAACAGCAGTTAAGAACCCATCCAGTCCATTACCACTTCTGTTACGTGTTGCACGGAAGCACTAAGCTAGCTGAAGGTTATCTTTGAAATCCACGTAGATGCTAGAAAGGGAAAACAGGGAAGCAAAGCCTCTGAAAGAGTCAAGGAATTTGCAATACTGCGAGACAGTGCATGAGAAACGTTGCTGTAGCAGAGAGACTGAGTTGACTTGAATTCTGTACGTCAAAAAGACGTTGGATACAGGTAGCTGGTGAGCAGTTTAATTCGATTCCTCCCCATCCTTTATTCCTTATTATTTTTAAGTAGCATTGGTACTATCTTAAGTGTGCATATAAGGACAAGAGCCTCTTTAGTTACTTCAGTGAATTTAAATCTACGCTCTCAATTAAGCTCCAAGTGAACACAATATCAAAGTTCTCCCATAGACACACTCACAGAGGACCGCTGGGTCTTTTGAATGATTAGCCTAAATTGTTTTAAGGTTCTGTTCTGCACGTTACTATAACGATGAAAACAGAGTGGCATATAGTCTGCAATGTTCAAAAGAAAAAGAGGAAGAAGTACGTATTTAGCTCAGTAATATACAGTTCAGTAGGTGAACACTCAGGTATGAATAAATTCCTGCCTGCAAGCTGAAGTTAGTGACAGTTTTGCTTGTGCATGGCTATGGGACTCGGTCTTTACAAGAACTGGAATACAATGAGTCTGTTTATGCACTGCTTGAACCGCTGCACCGAAGCCTTCCCTTACTAATTCGAATGCTTTCAGGTTAACTGTATCTTCAAAACACACCGGTGCTACGTGTACATGGCACAGTCAGTGCCGACTGTACCGTCCGATACAGTCCTTTTCACAAGGTTGCAGGAAGGGAGACATGCAGAGATTCCTATGCAACTTCCTTCACAGAAATGCCTGTGTTTAAAGTGAAAGGAAATTCAAGTATGATTCCATTGTTTAGATGAGCACGTGCAAAGGTTCACGACTAAATTAATGTAATTCTGACTTTGACCTTTAAACAAAGCAGTTGAGAGCTTTCCAGTAACGAGGTCATATTTACTTGATGTCTGTGCCTTAGTTTGCACTGTTTTAATTACTTAAAGAATAAAACAACTATAGATCTATTGTATATGCATATATATGATAAACATAGAAGTCTTGATACTCATCACAGTTGCTTTAATTCAAACTGGGATATGCTGGACCTCAGCACACAAATCCCTTCCCTACAGCCTTACAGCCACGATCCCAGAAACATCTGGGCAGACAAACGGATGTTTGAGAAGTTCCAGTGCGTTTCAGGGAACTACAGGGATGTGGAAGCTGCACGTGTACATTTGCTATTCTATATTTCACATTGTTTGCCAATCTCCATTCTTTAAAATCCTCCCCTAGGTATCTTGAATTATCTTTTATTTCAGTATTTTCAAAGCCTCCCTATCAAGAAGAGAGTTTCCTTGGAGATTGTGAGAAGATTTTGAGCTCACTGAAGTCAAGGGAACTATGCTGCTTTATGCAAGCTGAGGATCTAGTTTGATAGTCTCATCTTTGTGAATACAGAGCAGAATGAATTTATTCAAACTTATGCAAGCCACATGAATAACTTTGTTTGAACAATTCTGTTGTATCCCCTCTGCATTTACAGTGTAATTTAGCAGACCGAAATTAATTTTTCTTCCCTGATTATGTTTTCTACAGACACTGGAAAGGTTGATGAGTACAATATAGTTTTAAACGATCTGCCCTGTTTGTGGTTTGTTTTTTTTTTTCCTTTATGGTCCATTACTGTAGGATTTGAGTGGAACCATATGATTACAGTCTCAGGTTGTCATGCAAATGGACTAATTTTGTTCAATTTCCCATTCCCCTTACCGTCCTTGTCAATGCGATGGATAAATCTTGCACTGCGTTCTGCTCCTCACAGACTTGCAAGGCTGTCATCAGAGTGGATTAATCTTCTGCCTGTGTTATCACAAAATTCTCTGTCCTAACAATGACTTATCACTGAATTTAAAGCCCGATATACTTTATACTCAATCTGTAGACTTAGTCTTGCAACAAAAAATTGTAATGAGAGCTAAAAATGGTACAAAACTAATCCATTCTTATCACAGTCTTTGAATTGTCATTTCGTGGATTTCCTTGAATGCAGCATTTTACTGAACAATACCGAGAGAGAACACGGTAGAATAACGTACTTGAAATTTCAATTTTAAATGTCACCTAAAGTAAACTTCCAAATTGTTTAATTAAGTGACCATAACTGTGTTAGAGGTTATTGCCAGCACAACTGCTGCACAAGCAGTTCCTTCGGTGAAAGCCAGGATGTGGACAAACTATTACTCAACAGCATATAAAAACACCATTAAAAATAATGATAATGGTGGGACTTAAACCTTGAATAATACAAATTTTAGACTTAATGCTTCCACATACAGGGCCTTAACTCTTCCTTTCAGGAGCAGCTATCACATGGGTTTTTAAACTGATGTGGGGTTGTTAGGCAGGCTTGTAACTTCTTTTCTCAGGGTTCTCACATCGGTCTACATCATAAGAAAAAGATGTTTTAAGCATTTCTTTAATATATACATTGATGTGTATGCTCCAGATGATAGATGAAATAAGAAACGTTTAATATTTCTTGCCGTCTGACGTGAGGCATAAAAGGCCAAAATAAACTGATTTAAGCCACTCTGGATAAAAAGAAAGTCTTCCAAACTTTAAGCTATCTTGATATTTTATTAGCATATTCGTCTTGTCTGCATGGGAATTTTAAAGTGAGGAAAAGAAGTCAGTGCTAGACTATGTTAAACGGAAGCCGGGGCTTCCCCACCACCTTCCTAAAGCTGATTTACAGAAATTCCCACGTTAACCATTTCATTTACAGATTCAGTTTGTTTGATTTCATAGCTGGCAATTTTGGCAAGGAACCCAGTGCAAACTTTTGTGTGTCAGCTCAGCGATTCTTCTCACTGTGCTTTATAAGATGCCTCCTAGAACTGGCAGGAGGCCTGAGACTTGCTGTTTTAAACTGACATGATGCTTCTCCCATAACTCAGCTGTGTTTTGCCAGCTTCATTTCTAAACTGCCATGAGAGCAGCCTGGAAGACACACTGCTCACTTACAGCAGTCTTTAATATAAACAGGATAATGCCTTGTATTGGCACTCACAAAGTCAGATGGATTTGTCTTTGTAGCTTTGGAGGAGAAGCATTATGGTTTCAGGAGAAGGAGATCTGGAGGATGAAGTAAAAAGCAGTGTGTGATTTGGTTGTTTTTTTTTTTTTTCCCCCTTGGAGTATTTTTCTGCAACTGCTTTCACAAAGTGCAACATCACTGCTCTGCTTGGTGAGCTGAGAGTGCCTAGTAGGAGGAAAGGTAGTGCTGAAGAATTTTATGCTGGAGAAGGTGATGATCCTGCTAAGCTGTCTGTGACAGAATATCCACGTGAAAGCCCTTTTTCTCCCCAAAATTTAAAGCAGTGGGATACCCTCGATGCCTACAATCCTGGAGAAGGAAAAACTTGGAAGAGAGCAGCAACAACAGGGAATGTACTGGGTATCTTGGATGTTTCCTACACACACTGTGCTAATTCAGCTAGGGTTGTAATATTCAGTACTGCCACTGGGGGAGAAATGACTGCCTCAGAAACGGCAGAAGACTTGCTTAGAAGGACAATTCTAAGGATAAAACCTGTCTTGAAATGAGCACACTATGAACAAACCATCTGTTTTACCACGAGCTGTCCTTTCCGACACCCACACATCTCACTTTGCACTCACAGTACAAAGACTATTTGAAAAATTATTACAATTTCTTAAGAAGTGTTCCTTGTTCAAACGTTAGCCCATCAACGCCCACATCTATACATTTTGATTTGGGGATGCAACAAGGAATTTCAGCCCCGATGCTCTCCCTGCACCATAGCACTGACATACAGCTCAGTCCTGGGACCCAACTTCTATTCCTGGCTTTCACAAGCTCCACAGCCCAGACTCAGAAATGACTGTGCGCGAAGAGCTCTCAAGTTGTCTGTCAGGTCCTATGATTTATGATCACTCTTAAAAATCTCATTCTGGTCAGATCTCAGCTTGTATGTAGGAAAGGTGGGGTTTTTGGGGTGCCTGTCATCTTTTCTTGGATGCCGGGTGAGAAACTTTCCAGTGTGCTGGCAAACACACTGTATGTGTGCGCTTGCCAAAGCACTCTCCATTTCCCAAGACAACAGGCAGGTGTTGGGAGCACTGACCAAGGCTTGGTCCTGTCCTGTGTTCACTCGCTATCACAGAATCTTTTTACTTGGCGCTGGGAGTGAGGAACAGGAATTACCATCTTGGTTTTATTTACTCCAGCAACATCTTGTAGATGTTTGCTTTTCTGACACTCCTCCAGATGGGACCGAGCATGCAGCTCTTTTGAGTCCCAGAGCTCTACAGATGTCCAGATGGAAGACTAGGGAGCGTGGCAATCAGCGTGTAATTGGGTAAGTGATAGACCTGCTGCAAAGCAGCATTACCTCAGCCTTAAGGAGGATTAATTACAAAAGACCTATGATGCCAATTAATTCTCTTTAGAAAGTTGTGTGTGGATTCAAGGCACTTTAAGTCAAAGAAGCTGTAGTTAATTCAACATAATGTGCCTACTTAAATAAGCAAGAGTTGCAAGATATTAAGCACTTTATATATCACACAAATAGCAGTACCTGAGTGATTTTTTTGTAGATGTATTCTGTAAACAGTAAGAAACTGATTCTGCCTGCCACCAGATATGGTGCTCCTAAAGCAGAAGGTAACCTCTAGTTTTGTCTCACATGCAGCACCCAGTGCTGAATACTGGATGGGAAGTTTGATCCCAAAGTGCTGATAAAATACAGCTGATTTCTCAGCTTAGGCTGACAAGATTTGTTCATGCTTAAAAAAGCAACACCTCAAGTGACAAGCCCTCAAGATTTCAAAGGAAGCCTAAGAGAGTTTTGTTCAATCAGAAGGTAACAGAGATGCTCTTCCTGACACATCACTGCGGTCTCACTGGAGCAAGTTAGACACTGAGGAGGGGGAAATACTACTGATCAGGTTCACATGAAAACTTTCTTTGCAAGTGCTAATTGGAATGCAAATCTTCATACCATAAAAAACCCTGAGCTATGAATAGAGCAGTGGAGCTTAATTTATTAAATCTGTCGGCTTCTCAAAAAGCAGGAGGTACATGCTCTGATAGACTTTACTCTCAACAGTTTTACTCGGAGGTCTGTGGTGCTTCAGCTTCCTTAGAGATGCAGGTGTAGTACACTGCACACTTTGACATGGATTGCCCATGAAAGGGACATAAGAAAGAGTCTTGAGTCATAAGGTGCCTGGCAACGGGGCACTGGCACTGCCACCACCAGCTGAACTGTTGAGGCAGCAGATACACAACAGCCAGAGGTGGGGCTGCCAGCAACTGAGTATCACTGAAGCACAGAAGTTTCCATTGTTCCATGAAAGAAATGACAATAAAATGTATTATACATAAGTTTGTGAAATACCAGGAAGTCAAAGAGAAGGAAGGAAGGAAGGAAGGAAGGAAGGAAGGAAGGAAGGAAGGAAGGAAGGAAGGAAGGAAGGAAGGAA
>JAAGNO010009656.1:120427-145287 GCA_033439905.1 Ceryle rudis | reverse complement strand
ACCTACTAACCACCCCCCTTCTGATCCACCCCAGGCTGCCCTTGGCCTTCCTGGCTGCAAGGGCACATTGCTGGCTCGTGGTCACCCTGCTGCCCACCAGGACCCCCAGCTCCCTTTCCCCTACGCTGCTTCCCAGCAGGTCAGTCCCCAGCCTGTCCAGTTTTGATTAGAGTTTTGATTAATGCAAATGTGCCAGTGCTCTCTATGCTGCGATTGTTATTTCCTCTGGCAATTACTATGGATGTTGATGTTAGATATTGTATGCTTAAAGACCTGTGCTTCACAAACTCAGCTTTTTAAGCCAGTGGATGCAGATGATTAAAAAGCTAATGCAACAGTAACAGTAGGCCTTCAACGGGGAAGCACAGGGTCAGAACAAAATGAAAGCCATGTGCTTTTGAAGAAGCAAAGTATCCTGTTTGAAAAAGAACACTTTTTTTCCAAATTTTAGAACTTCTTCACATGAAATGCTGAATATCAATGCAATGCTATCTCAAAACGGGTTTACAAATGTGTATGTTTACCTTACGTATGCATTAACAAAATGCTGATGTGTGGAATTTGGTGCTTTCCCCTGGACACCTCACGACAGCTACTGGGCACTTCTGTGCGTGTCTGTGGTGGCCGAGCTGCCTCGAAGGACTCATCACGTTCACAAGTTTGAGTGTGCCTCCAGCTGAAAATATAATCAAGATTCACCGATATTTGCAGGGAAGTTTTGTCATTTGTTCCTTGCTTCCAGTGACCTAATTTTGCAGCGTGATAGGAAAATGACCAAGATGAATCGTTACTGGCACACCAAATATTTGTTGCTTAAAATGACCTCACATCTAAACATTAACAATACCTGCATAGAAATGCAGCTCTGGTCTGGAATCTGCTCTCTTCTGCTTTTATCCTACTGAATTTCCATTCATAGTTTAGTGGCTGCCACACAGAAGGTAATTTTTTAATGATGACAGTCATTATATTTTTACCTGAGATGACTTGCGCTGTGCTGACCCCAGCCAGTCAATGCTGTCTCTGCTCGGAAGCGAGATAAAGCTATGCACTTCTATTGCTCTCTTTCAACTTCTTTAATCACTTAAAGCAATTATTCCCGAGGGGTTTTTGGCTACATGTACATACAGTGCTTCCGTCCCTCTTATTTTTTGTTACAGATGTTAAATTATTATTATATGGGATAGCCAGAAACCATGAGAGCTATGGGAAGGGGTGCTGTACCTTGCAGAAAGTTTTAGTGCTTGGAGAATGAGAAGAAGCAACGACCAAATATTTATTACCAAAGCCTTCCCAGATCCATGTTTGCAAAATGCTATTTTATAAGCAAATAAGTTGTGTAGTTTAAATTCTGCTTTAAACAGGAGAAGTAAAGCTTGTGATAAACAGACTGAAACAAATCAGTTATGCTAAGAAAACACCCTGGCAGCTAATCTGGGAATTCTGATCTTTTGTAAGATTGGCAAGGGAGCTGCAATAGTGGAGTAATTTGTTTATAGGTGTTGGATTTGAGGAACCAGCTCTCGTGTGAATACAGCCTGGTTTGGAGAGACTCCTGCTTAGGCTGTGAGTTATGGACACATTTTGTGACACAGGAGGACTGCCAGGACCCTTGTCTTGCGTGTGTTCAAGAAGGCAAGACATCAAGCTCCAGAAATCCAAGTTTGCTGAGACAGAGCCCTTTGCAGGTAGGCAGCAGGTGCACAGAGGCCCACTGTGCTTCAAAAGCAGATGGAAGAGGCTGTATAGACACAGCCAGTTAGCTCCCAGCACTCAGAAAACACGTTAAGGGAAGAGAGCAGCCACAGCCAGCCAGAAAGGTTTATGTAGCTCACACCCCTGGGGCAAAGTAGAAGACTGCTTGTTGGGCATGCCATGTGGTGGGCTCAGAAAGGATATTTCTTTGCTTGAAGATCTTCTGTTGCCTTTTGAAGGAGGGTTTATGGCCGAGACCCACATCTACTGTTCCCGTTTCAAACCAGATTAATTTCTTCGGGTTTACACCACATTGAAAGTAAGAGGAAGGTAACGCGTGTGTAAACTTTGCACGGGCAAGTTAGAAAAGAAAGCTTCATCTCCAATATTAAGAAATCATATTGTAGCAGGGAAGAAACAAACAAATGATGGTGGAACAGTTGCACGAGGAGGGTAGCCAACTCCCTATCCCCCAGTGGTGTTTAAGGAAAATAGCTACTGGGTATTAGCTTTTAGAATAGAGGAATTACACCATGTTGTCATTTGGGCTGTATCTTTTTTTTTTTTTTTTGCAGTGAAAACTAAAGGCATAGAATAAGTAGTAAAAACAGACTTAGTTTAAATATGTGCATTGCTGAGCATTCCAAGAAAGGATTCATGGAATTCAAAGAACTTAATAGAAAATAATAACAAGCAAAGAAAACAATTTGCAGTAAGTGGAACAAATAGAAAATAATGAAAGCAAACTGAATTCAGTCTAATCTACTGAAACTAAACTCTTAGCTGAGTATACGATAATGGAAATAATTAAAATTACTGATTGTATGGAGGACAGGCAAATAGGAATGAAGAATACTGAGGTGCAGGATAGGAGAAACAGATGTGTTTCGCAAATATTGTGTGGTTTAGGCTTAGTGAGAGTATAAAAGGGACAGTATATTCAAATCTAAATAAAGCATCTATTGTAAGCAGTGTTTCCAGTTTTTTTCCATAGCTTTTGCTGTCCTGTTAGTCAATTTAGTGAGAAATTTATCCTCGGGCACATTTTTTGCCTTTACTGTCACAGTGCATCAATTGTACTTCACACTGTACAGCAACACTGGCTTGTGACATTGTTTTATGTCAAATTCTGTTATTATTTATAAACAAAATCCTCTAAAACTTACTAAAAGAAAAGAAAACAAAACAAAACACCAACTGTAAGACCTTTAGCAGTGAGTTCTCATTTTTGGTGCATTTTAGTGTCCTGTATTAGTCACTGCAAAGGACAATGTTAAGCTACAGAATTCAGTCTTTTCCCTGCACTCTGCACAGATTCAATCACTGTATCTTCAAAGTCCATGGTGTGTGTCAGCTCACGCTCAAGAAGTCAGCAGTGACAGAGAATTGAGATGTGCTGCCTTTTTGCATTCTTTATCAGCCTTGCCAGTGAGAAAGATTATTCTTTTCTGCAGTCCAGTAGCTGTGAAAACACAACTGAGTATTCAGTAGCCATCTATCTAACATTATTTATGAAAATAATAATGCAGAGAATGCTTACGAGAGGACGGTGGTCAGTGGGAAGACAAAGGGTCATCAGGCTTGGGTCACGTAAGAGATTCTGCCATCTAACAACCATTGTTCTACTCATACCTTCTCTTTCTGTCATAGGTTCCTGACATCTGGATGAGTACCAGGGAAATTACTCCTAAGATATATATTGTGACAGATCATTACTGCCATCAGTGTATGAATTAGGTAGGAACACTGCAAACCAACTCTTTTGTCAGCTGAAGCATCTTTTACCCTGCAAGCTGACTTTGAGATACATCTTTTGCTCTTCTATTGTTTGGAGGGAAAAGTGCTTACTTACTTCTGAAATACAGTCAAATCAGGTATTGGTAAATATGTTACCCGACCTGTGCCCCTCTACTCTGGGAGAAGTATGCGTGATTTCAGTTATCAGAGTATAGATCGTGGTTTTCTGGGAACAGCATTTACGTGAAAGTTGTTAGCGGAAAAATCTTTCCCGTTCCAAAGTCAAAATTCCATCCTGTGCAATTAAAAAAGCTCCAGGGATGTCCCTTTCTCTCCAGAGAGACATAAATTTTCCTGGGATATGATCTTAACTGGTCTCTAATTTGGTAACATGTAGATCCCTAACATTAATAAATACCAGCAGAGCCATGAGGACGATTGATGGACCGGGGCTTCTGCTAAATGAAGAGACACTGAGAGCTGGGGCTGTTCAGCCCGGAGAAGAAGGTGTTTATACACCAACGTGTATAAAGACCTGATGGGAGGCCGTGAAGAAGATTTAGCCAGACTCTTTGTGGTGCCCAATGGCAGGAAAAGAGGCAGTGGACATGAACAGAACTGCTGCAAGTTCCATTCAAAACATAAGAAACTCCCCCCCTTTATTTTTTTCTGTGCGGATGATCAAATTCAGGAAGAGGGTGAGGAGTCTCCACCCTTGCAGATCATCACAATCCAACCGACCGTGTCCTGAGCAATCTGCTCTAGCTGACCCTGCTTTAGGGAGGTGTTTGCACTAGATGATGTCCAGAGGTCCCTGCCCACCTTGACTGTTCTATGATCCCGAGACTAGAGCTTACCGTGCACTTTTTAAAACCTCCCAGAAATTTCCTGGGTGAAAAAAACATTAGATTTATTGCAGCTTTAAACATTTCTGATGCCTGATGATCTTCACTCTGATCAGGTCCTCAAATTCATACTGAGAGATACAGAGAGCACATAATACCCTTTTCTCAGAGATAGTAGCATCTCCTAAAAGAACACATTTACCCAATACTGTTCGGAAATATCAGCTGTGTTCAGTGAAAAGACGCAGAAAATCCGGATGAAAACGATGAATTTTGCAGATGATAAATAAATAAATGTCTTGTCTTTTTCATATTAAAGCAGGAAAAAAATCCACATTAATTCCTTCTTCCTTTTCCAGAGACTCATGAGCTGTCTTGAGGGAACCACTCAGAGATCTGCTGTGATTTGCTCAGAGACACAGGATGGAAAGTTTCTTCTTCATTTCCACAAGGCAAAAAAAGATGAGAGTGAGAGAGAGCCTGAAAGACAAGGTGTCAAAATCCCACAAAATTTGCTATCAGAAGAACAGGAGAATTGAACAGTCTGAAACCTGCCATGCTAATGTGTCAGCTTCTAGGGGATGCGTTACAGACTCAGCTTGCAGAAAGCTGTGTATCCTATTATTTTAAACCACTGCAACAGTCGCAGCAAGGCTAATTCATCACATTTACAGAAGGCATCAAAAGAGAGCAACAGTGCTGGGAAAATTATTGTATCAGTCTAGAGTCTTCAGAAGAAAGCTGGTTATTGGTGCAGTGGCTGTTCTGTGGGCAAGACCATACAGATTCCCTGGCCAGAACAGACATCAGAGGTTCCTTCTTTGGGAACTTGACCTGGTGCAGCACCGAGCTGCATCAGATGGAGTCAATATTTGCAAATAAAAGTGTTTGTTTTGCACTGTTCTTGAAAAATAATCTAATGTCCTCAGAGAAGGTTGCTGTACTTGCATAAGCTGAGCAGCAGTGTGAGAATATTATTCAATGTGGTATTGAAGTTTGACCTTGGTGGTGCCATCAGTGCCAGGAGAATGAAGAGCTATTTTAACAGGACAGCTGGAGATTTCTTTGATGTAGACAGTTCCATGCTGCCCACAGTCACTGGGAACATTGCAGGGTGGGCCCCAAAGAAAGGCTCTGGGTAGGTGCAGAGTGAACTGCCCTGGTATGGCACAGCAGGCTTGGGATCTCTCCCATGCAGCATACTTCAGAAGATCCCTTAGCTTCCCTATGTGGTTTAGGGATCATCTTCCTTTGAAGCAAGGATCTCAGAGAGAGTCAACATGAAGCTCACTTTTTGCCTTCTTTAACCATGTACTTCATACATTATGGCTGGATCACTGCCACCCATTCATATGAGCTTTTTATGCAGGTACTGTACAAGATGATTAATGGACAATACTAATTCCATTGTTAGAAAACCTAGAGTACTCCAGATGTTTGAAGAGGTCATAAACATCATCTGATAACACGTTCAGATAAAGTAGTATTTTTCTTTTTCTTCTTTTATAAAGGTAAAATAGAGCAAACCCCTCATGATCGTTAACACAGCGTATGATCTATACTTTAGCCACAGAAAACTCTGGGAATGGCTAGTGGTAAAAATCTCCTCCTCCAAGCTTTTTATTTCTGCTAAACTTTAAGACAGGACCCCCACTCTTTCTTTTTCAACAGACGAGTCCCATAAGACTACTGGGTAAAGCAGTTCAACCAGAATGATGTAATATGCAGGATGTTCCGTACGACTACATTGTTCCTTACTTATGAATACGTCACTTTTTACTGGCACGGCTTCACACGTTTTTGATGAAGAGAGCTGCTCTTTCCTTGGCAAAGCAGCTCAAATTCATTACGCCAACATCAGAAGATTTCACTGAATTGAACCATCTTTGCATGACTCAAAGCTCTTTCTCAGAGATAGAGCAGATTGAAGAGATAAAGCCAGGGAGAACTTTCCTGAAATACAGGAAACTAACTGAAAAAGACATGGATTTAGGGGGAAATGGAAAATGTATGTTTTCTGTGGTGCATTGTCTTATTTTGGAAAGAGTCAGAATTCCCTCGTGGGTTTGTCTCTGATCCCTTCAAATTATTTTGATGTATACTTGTACGCTTAAAATTATTTCTCCTCCCTTTTATTGTGCTGTCATGTTAATGGATTCATGTGTCACTTTTTATTTTCATTACAATTTCTGTCAGGAACATGAAAAACCCAAATGTCTTAGTAATTTGTAAACTACCACAATGTACTCTCTTTGGCCTGACCTTGTCATTATTGTATAACTTAATTGGCCAACCATTCCACTTCTTTTCCTTTTCATAGCCTTGTTATAGTAGAAAACGAGAAGAGACTTGTCATTGACCAGTCGATCAAAACCATGCACCATTTAGAGATGAAAATAACAACCTCTCAATTAATTTCATAGAATTAACACTCATTATGATAAAAGTCTCCTGAGAAAAAGATTGAGATCAGGACTAATAAGCAGACATTTAGCCATCCCTTTGACAAAGCCTGTAATAAAATTAGGAAATGGAACAGTTTAATTCAATCACAAAATTGTCAGTTCCATCGTTTCCCCCTCAGATGAGAAGATATTTAAGAGACCTCCATTTTTCTCTGAAGAAAATCAAGAGTCAGGGTACATCTAATTTTGCCAGTTCTGTTGGCTGGAGCGTAGATCTGGCTGTAATTTCAAAAGATGTCTTTCCCAAGATACTTGATGACATTTTCACATTTTGGACTACCTCCCTGACGGGAGGCATAATCATTTCACTATTACGTCGTTATTTCTTGCAATGGTTTTAGGTTTTTTTTCTCACGTGGCTTCTGTCTTCAGGTGGAGTCATTTTAAATTTGCCAAGGAAAGGACAGTCTGGGTTATTTTTTAGCCATTGCCCATAGGGTTCACACCAAGATACTTCATGTGCTATCACAACAGTAACTATAATAGAAGTAAGTAATAGACACGACAGAAACCTGTGCTCCAAAACTGTCCACAAATCAGTGAGATCTGGGGAGAAGGAAGTCACGGGGGAAGACTACTTTAGTATTACTACAGGAAAATCAGACTCTAGTACCGGGTAACACACGCTCCCAAATGAAAAACTGTTCAGGATAGAAGCTTTTTACTTCTGTGAAAAGGAGCTCTGTTATCACAGAATTAGCGTTAGCACAGAAAAGCACAGTCAGATACAGTGATGAACATTTGCTCGTCCAACATTCTGGACAAATGGTTAAGCTGAAATATTCTGGCTCAAGATTGTACCACCAAATGGTCAAAAATCAATTAAACATGATGATCACTCAGAGGAGTTTTTCCATAGCCAGCTCTCTCTACTGCCTTCTAAAAAACTCTTCCAGAGATCCTTCCCAAGATATTCACTGACACTTCACTGATCTTCACGGGCTGCCTCTGCAGAAAGGCATGAGAAAAGAAAGAGAAAATGGATGTAGCTTTGAAAGAAGTCACCTGACCGTGCCGACTGCCTGATAGACACCAGATTAGAGGACCCAGGACAGGAAAACAGCGATCGGGTAGAAATTACCTTTCTTTCCCCTTCTTTTTTTTTTATTTCAGGTCAAATAACACAGATTTGAAATGAGTGCATGGCCTTTGGAAAATAAGCAGCTAAACCTTTCTGTCATACACCGCAGTAGTTCAAGATTATTAGGTTGCACATTATTCTCTTTCTCACTTGAACAAATCAATTTACTGCTTGACAAATAAGCACATAATGCAAAATGCCAACTTACAGATTGGTATCATTAAAGAGAGACCATGGCTTTATTGGCGAGGGACCGTATTTTGCCTACATTGCAGATCTCAGGGCAGAAAGCTTTGTTTATACAGGATATATGATGCATTACATCTGGTACACTACTAAGGAACACCAGAGATGGTCAAATAGGATTGAAATGAAAGCCTAAGTATTTGGCTTGTAGTGCCCAGAACACAAACAAAACTGTCTGATTCTTCACGGGCATGTCAGAATTGGGAATTGATTTGTTGTAATAGAGGCATAACAGAAAACTTGAAAAACATTTTATGTAGAGAGGGATTTTAATATCTTGAAATGCAAAAGTCCCCAGTGCTTTTTATAGAGAAGTTTTAAATAATTAGCCAATTTTCGTTTTGGTGCTGAGGACACATAAAAAAATTAAAATCTCATTGATTAAACTTATTAAGGTTGCATTCCAGAAATCTAACAAAAAATTTAATAGGAAGATAGGGGAAAATCTGCCTTTAATACAGAGGCTCTATAGCCCGTTTGAAGATTGTAATCAAAGTCTAGGAGGAGGAGGATTAAGTTAAGCTGTGTCTTGAGTGTTGTCTCTGCTGTTGTATTGGTATAGTATGGTTCTAATATAGAAAATGCCATCTACATTTAAATTATTCATGCTCTTTTTCATTAGAAAACCAAAAAGTCAATTTAAAAACTTGGTAAAATTTTTATGAAAGCTAGAGCCCTACAATAACTTTGACTCTGCATTCCAAGGTAAAAAAAAAAACCAACCCAACCCATTTCCTTCATCAATCTTTTTCTCAATAAAAGCAAATTTTGAAATTTACATCTTCCAGGGGTGATGAGGGCCTGTAAACAAACATAAGTATGCAGAGCACTGTTCCAGGTCGGACGTCTGTCACTCAAATCACTGTCACGCCGCAAGCTACTCCGATACAATCAGAAGGGAAAATGGAGTTAGTTAGATGGGTTTACAGGATGATGTCTGCATGAGTGACAGATGTTTGTGCTCTAGCAACATTATGTTTTATTATAGAACAATTGCCTGTAATAGCTTTTACGTTTATGTTCAATGTGTTGCAAATTCACCTCCATACCTTAAAAAAAAAAAAAGAAAAAAAAAAAAAAGAGAGGAATTTTATGAACTAGTTCCTCCCCTGCCCCAAATAAACGCGCTTTTTTTTTTTTTTTTTTTCAGTAGAAAGTAATTTGGGCAGCTGGTGAACTGTGGAGCTCACCAATCTATGAGTTCTCAAACACACACAAACTGTGTCTTCATGGTTCAAGGAAGAACCGACATTACGCCCGAAAGGATTATCAATCACCCACTGCACAATATCATCTGTTGTAAATTGGGAGCCTGATTAATAACAGTGATTCAAGCATGCTCCTTGAAAATTGTGATCTTTATTGACTAACTGGACTGGTGACTTTCTCTTTTCATGTTGTTTGCACTCAATTTGTGCTGCTTTCAGTTACTGATACTGTATATTACTATTTCTGTTATGATTGTTTTCCACATTATATAAAGTCAATAGTGAAGTGTCAGGTGAAGCAGGTAAATTTTTCATCAATTGTGTATAAGACTTGTTGCCCTACTTTTGATTTTCTTTCTCATTCATCAGCAATTGTACTGCACTTCTGTTCTCTTGTTGTTGGGGGAATATCCAGAAAACATGTCTAACCCTGCTGGTTAAAACAGCTTTCAAAGACATTTACCTTTTTAGAATTCCCTATTTTTCCTAAAATACTGAATCAATATTTTTGGAGGAGTTTTGCTATTAAAAAAGAATAGTTTCAGAAAGCTTGATTTCAATAGTAGCATATACACATTGATTTTTTTTTTTACCCTGACTCCAATTACATTGAACTTTCTGTACTTTTCAAGTGATAGAGTCAATCTATGGTTGAAGAAAGGGACTTTGCTTTTCTATTCCTCAATCACCCATTACATTTCAGGAGCTTTTTGAAAGGGAATTTCTATATATCATGGTGTTGGGTCATAGGCTGGACTTGATGATCTTGGAGGTTTATTCCAGCCTCAGTAATTCTGTGATTCTGGGAATAGGCTGAACTTAACCTGTTTGGGGTTTTTGGTATTGTTTTTAACTTGGTAATGTTTTTTAACTTTGGTAGTGTTTTTATCTTGGTAAACTCAGGAGTCAAACCCCTTCATCTTTATCCTACATCCTTAGTCTAGTCTTGGAACTGTACCACAAAATTTCTCTCTTGACTGGCACGGGTGAACTGGAGCTTGGATTCCAGGATTCCCAACAGTTGTTTTTCACAAAACTGGCAGACTTGTCCCTTTTCAGATATATGTTCAGACTATTTAACCTGCGAAGGAAGTCACACACTCTGCAGGACCCCTTGTAATTATGAAAAGTGCAAGCCCGTTTGTTAGGTGGTGAGCGACAGTAAATCTATCCTATAGGTGCTTTACTTTCTAGATCAGCTTCAGAACAGACCAACTGTGGAAGCTTCATTTTTTGTTGTGCTTCCTATCTCAAAAAGAGGATATCAGTTGAGCCTACTATCTGACACTACATTCACCACCACTTTTTTTTTAATTAGTAAACATATCAACAAAATCTTGCAGTGCAAAAAACCACACCTACATCAATGATTCACTCCACACCCCCCCCAAAAAAAATCCCAAATCAAACTTCATCTACTGTAGCATCATAATTAAAATTGACACATTTGGGAGAGTTTGGCAAAGAGACTTAATGAATGACAATCGGCACCAGTCTCTTGAAAAATCTTTAAAAATCATGACCTTGAGGCAAGGTTTGTACCCCAAAAGAAATAAAGCAGATACTGGAACAGAAGTCAAAAGCCCATGTTTTTTTTTGCTGGAAGGTTAATGATGAGTGTCCATGAATGGCTTTTATGAAGATAAAATTGATTTAGCACAGATATTCTCTGTTATGTTCAACTGCTGGATATTTTCTCATTTGTAAGAACCGAAAGTCTCAAACTTCATTAGAATTATTTGCAAATGAGATTTGTCTTTTTCTAGTTAGGCAAGTTATTTTATTGCTTAGGTGCTCTGAAAACAGAGAGGCCGCTGGAAAGAAACATCCTCACAACTGAGAGTGCAATGTAATAACTTCAGGTTTGCAAGTGCTGTTTTCTGCATGGCCTGTGGTGCTGCAGGATGGGAGGAGCTGGGGGCTGTGCACGTCATCAGCATAACCAAGCCACTCTACCTCACCTATTTGGCTGGGTAGCACCCCCCCAGCACACAGGTCCATCCTGCCACCCTATTTCTGACCTCCTCCAGCCTCAAAAGGACACATTCCAAAAGCTAGCTCCATGGGGGTTGTTACAATGGGTTGACTTCGGTCATTTATTCTTTTCTTTACTGAAATAGAAAACAAATACCTAAATCTGCATGATTTCATTGCTATCCTCCTCTCACCTAATCGCAGCAAACTCATTAGACCGCAGTTTTAGAAACCTGGTTCTAGACTAAAATGCCTGTCAGCTTTCAGATGATAGGTCGTAGCTTACTGTTAAACCACTTCTTGAGCCATGGTTAGGAGACAGATGTTGAATATCCAGTAATTAAAGCAGAAAGAACTTCATGATAAAGCCACTACAAAGGCACACACGGTACGAGACCACAGAATAGAATCCTGTAATGGTTTAAGAAATACTGTAAAGGGACCTCTGCCCACGGGGGCCTCGGTAGCAGGCAGTCTCTCCAAATATCTCAAGCTCCTCTGCGAAGCAGTGAAATAAAGCCGAGAAAGTAAAAAAAAAAAACCAAAACAACCTGGTGCCTCACTGATTTGTGGAATTTACTGGGAGGACAAAGAGGAGCTGCAGGGATGTCTGGAAACACCGGTGACTCTTTTAAAAAATCCAAGAGAGAGAAGGTTGCACTGTCAAAAATTCAGATCTACTCCCAGGAGACCAAAGGGAGGACTGTCTTCTCTACTGGGTTTGTGTGACGTGGTTTTGGTAGCAGGGGTATTTCTAGGAGAATGTAATTCAGTGGAAACAGTTCCCAGATGTGTGGTACTTTGCTCAAAGAGCTAAAACTACAGTGAGCTCTGTGGCATCTGTGATTTAGGATATGATTCAGTGTCCCGTTGAAGTCAGCAGGACATCTCTGCTGCGTTCAACAGGCTTTGCTTTGCACCCCCGTGGAATAGAAAATTCAGAGTGTAATTTGTAAGTAAGATCTGCAGTCAGGGGAGGAAAAGCACCGCATGCAACAAACCAACCTGCAACCGGGCCAGCTGCCACAGAAGGAAGAAGAGATGTAGCCAGAGTGACAGCAGGCATCTCTGGACGGACAAGCAGGTGGGCAACATCCAGGCAGAGTTACTGCCAAAGGCTGCCCAAGGAGCACCAGCCAACATCACAGAGCTCCGCAAGCAGAGCAGCAGAAGCATGGATAAATGCACAAACTAATGCTCTTTAACGCACGCAGCCGCACGCTAGCTAGCGTGACAAACCGGGGGAGCTGGGGTCTATTCTGGCAAGATAAAGGTTGAGAATGACTGGACCTGTCCTGCTCCAGGATGGAAGGCCAGGTTGTTTTAAGTCCATAGCAGAATGGCTTAACAAAGCTGTATCTTCTACGCCTTTCTGAACTGAGAGTTAGGTTAGCACTGCACAAATGTTCCCGGTCCTGTGTTGCTGCTTGGATGTTCAGTTTTGACTGGAGGCAGCTGCTTTTCTCTGCTGCTCAAGGGAAAATGTAGAGTCCCTGTCACGACCTGGGTAAGGATGTTTGGAGGCTGAAAGGTGGCTCGACTGGACTTGCGGTGGCAGGAGCTCAGCACAGCTCTCCCATGCTCTAGTTCATCCAGGGATGTCTCTCCTTCCCTAGTGCTCCTTCAAGGAATCCCTGACCTCCCTGCTGCTCATTTCCTACCAGTCCCACGCCACCAGCACCACCAGTACTGGCTTTAGAGGCAAACATAAAGCAGAGGGAGCTATATTTGTCACTGTGAAAGAAATGCACTGCTATGTAGACAGTACCAGCAATATCATTAAAAAATACCAACGGGGACTTTTACCATCTATCCACGGGCCTAGCTCATTGTGACAGGTTTAAATGGGACTGAAGTGACACCCACCTGACCGTTCAGAGCTTTCCTGGAGCACACATGGGCAGCTTTCATTTCCATTGCTATTTGCACCACGTTGGAGCTACCGTTGCCCATATTTCTGTGCAGGTCTAATTTATTTAGGATGTGCAGTAGGAAATATTCAACTTGGCAATTCTAATATGCAGTCCCCTACAGTCCATGCGATTCATTTTTTCTAACTGGCTGGTGTTGCCCTCCTGCTGTATGAGCCTGATACTGCCCTCCTGCTGCTCTGTCCACCTGCTTCAAATGTATTTCCAAACTGCATTACTACTGTAGGATCTTCTCCCTGAAGGGGAACAAGTTAATAGGTTTACTCTTCTTGATGTACTCTTAGATTCCTTCTGCACTAAGATTTAACTACTCACTATGCATTTTTTTTCTTCTTCCCTTTCCAAGCTGAAGATAAAAATCCCCTAGCTGAAGAAAGATACCTTACTGGCAGACACTTTAATCCAGACCCTGAAATGGGCACGTAAGAAGGTAAGTCACGTGCTGTTATGAGTTGTGTTGTAGTACTTGTTTCTTTTCAAAACAGAAAGCAATTGAAAGAAAATACCATGTAATTTTTTGAAGTAGATCCTGAACTGGGCTAACATTCAGAACACACAGAATGACTTGCCCTTTGGGAGGAGACTTATATATTTAACAGAGGATGATAACCTCCCTATAATATATTTAAACCAGCCCATAGAATCTAAGAGAGAACAAGATCCCTGTTATAGAATTTCATGGGATTGTTTAAGCAATTGGTAAACAGGAATTGCATCTTTAATAAACCTCATACAGGATTTTCTCTACAATCTCACTGTTTTCAGCCTTGTTAAATTGGATGCCACTCTTCAGTATGAGACTAACAGCTGCAACTGTGCAGATTTCCTTTCACAGATTACAGAAGTAAATTTGTTGTTAACTTCTCTTTTCTTCTTCTAACCTAAATTATTATATAGCATTTTGCAAACTCTTATGGATTTTCTGAGAAAACAATTCCTCGCTGTGTCAAAACGAGCATTTTTCCTTGTAGCACAAGGTCTGTGTGTACACAAGGGATGGAGGGAAAGTTTCTTATTTTCAAATGTAATTGAGTAAGCTCTTACTGGAAAATAAGGATTTGGGGAGAGAATTTGGCAGAACAGATGTATGCTTTCCCCAAATGAAAAACATGCATCTGTTTCCTAGAAATCTAAACAAAAGCAAAGCAGTCACACAAACAAGTTGTGGGTTTAGGCTTGGGCTTTTTTTTTTTTATTTGACTTTTTCTTGTCTACAGATGGTTTTTATTTTTATACAAATGGGGAAAAAAAAAACCACAGTGGAAGTTTCTAAATGAAGCAATGAAGTGCATTCTTATCAATGAATTTTAAATGGTCTCCAGGATGAAATTTTGTTTTATACAAATCTGCCCAATTGTACTTGAAAACTGGACAAAAGCCTCCCTTATTAAAATGCTGCTTTTCAGTCTCCCTGCTTCCATTTAGTCACAGTCTGATTTCCCTATCAACCCCTCCCCCCCCCTTTCTATTACCTGTAGATCATTTTGCTTTCCTCCTATAATGTTAAGAGGTTGCAGTCAGGAACTGATATGATCCAGAGCAAACTCTGTTGATTAGATATTCCCATTCCACGCTCAGAGCTGACAGGAAGGATATGCTTTTTCATGTCATGAACAGCATTTCCCTCCATCCCTGTAATCATCACGCTTTGCAGCCACTAACGAGGGAACTGATAGAAGAGAGTTGCCCAGAGTATCAAAAATCCCCCATCCAGAACAGCAAAATATCTTAATGTAATTAAGATTGAGCATTAATTTCACAATCGTTATATTTTTCACTTGTCCATTTGAGAGATGGGTCTCTAATTAAATCTTGCTTTGGTCACTGTAATGAAAACAATATCATCTGGAAGTCCAGCCACAGCCCGTCTGTGTGGATAGCAGTGATAAGGCTGGGTAATTGCAGGATTAATAACTGGCCTTTTGTTGTGTTTGAAAGCAATGCAACAGCATACAGACTTTCCAAGTAACTTGAAAACACAGCCACATTGTACAATATTGCTACCCTGATCACTTAGTCCTTTCCCTTTTTTTTCTTTCCCTTTTTTTTTTTTCTTCCCAAGCATGGGAACAATTGGACTACAAAGGTATGATTGTTCCCAGGTCATATTCTCCTCTAGGGTTTCCAAAAAGCAAGCAATGCTGCTCAGGCAGCTCCAGTAGCTCTGTGACAAAGTAGAACAAGTTTCAATAACTGCTGTTATTCCTCTTCATTTACAGTGCAGGCCACAGGGTAACTGTTTAATGTGGTAGCCAGTTCCCTGAACCTCTTGTACATTTGCTGAAACATGAAGCATTTTCCTAACACTTTGAAGCTCTTGAATAAGTACAGGATTTCAAAGTTGTTTTTTTCTTTTTTTTTTTTTTTTTAATAAAAATCTAGGGACCAATGGTCTACCGAATAATCTAGCTCTGGAGACAGAGGCTCTGCACAGTAGCATCCTTCCTTTGTGGCTGGGACACTTCACCCTCAATTAGGGAAAGGTACCTTTCAGTGGAGCTGTTCCTCTTTATGGCTAGATGGTGATGCTGAGCAACTGGTAGGAAGTAGGAGCCAGGCAACCAGCATGCTCAGCTAAGCTGCTGTGGATCTTAATTAATGTGCAGCACAGGATGCAGGCTTGGGCAGTTTCTCCATGCCATCTGGATACGGTATGGATGCAAGTGAAACTTGAACCTAATCTAATAGGTATCTAAGTTGTGTTGAAGGAGCTGGTAAAAATCCCTGTGTAAACCAATCTTGCGTTAAACAGATGTCTGGCAGAAGAAGTTGCAAAAAGTTGCTCAGGCTGTTGTGGAATCCACCCCCACGCCTCCACGGGACCCGTGGGGAATTTGGCACCGAGTGCAGAACAACCTGGGATAATGTCAGGATGTGGCTTAATCACTCCAGTACAAAAAAAACCCCAAACAACAAAGCAAACACCAAATCAAAACAACAACAATTACCTAAGAAGTAGTATTTTGGTAGAACAGACTCGATTTGCATCAATGTAGCAAATTTATTAATCCACAGGAATCCCAAAAAAAGCATGTTCTGTAAAACTATAAATCTACTTTAAATCACTGTTTGGCTTGCTTTCTTCTGGATCACGTTTAGCTCGTCCACCCTCTCACATCATCTTGAATTGCCTTTTCCTCATCTCCCTGGGCAACCTTTCCCTGCATTAGCAGACTTTACAGATCCTTCTCACGGACCTTTAAGGTCACTAAATTAACACCATTGCCTTTCATTTAACCTTCAAGCCATATTTTCACTCTTATCTCTTTTTAAGAGTACTTTAGTGCATGTATTTCCAACACGAACGTACACCTAACTCTGGCAGGATCCAGAAATTATGCCTCCCATTCAGTACCTTGAGCTCAACTGACTGCAAAGAGATCTCTTTAGGACAAGATTTTGGTCGCACTGTTGATTGGCAAGTGAATATTTCAAAATATTGAGCAATTTCAAAGCTACTGAGCCTTTGGATATGCTACCATTTTAGACAGGGAGAAGCACAGCCATTTCTTCCATGCGCATTAGCTCTGTACACTCACTGTAGCCTGAGTTCAGGCTGGTATCTTTGTAGGTGAACGTTAAATCCTGAAGAGAATTAATTTTAGCATTCAGAGACACAAACTGAGTGCTGTTGTTACGCCTCTTCGGTGTGGCTTTTTGATTTGTTTAATAAAAGCGAACTTCTTAAATACAAAACTCTGACAGACATGCCACGAGGGACGGTTTGAGGAAACGCTGAAAATATTTTTTCCATTCTGCAAATTTTGTATTTTGCACGGGGAAAAAAAAAAAAAAAAGATCAAAAGCACACCTGAATTTTAGCAAATAGTTCTCTCATTCAAACCAGAAAATCATAAACACCAGCTTGCTTGTTTTTGACAGTTCTAGGGCATTACTGCTCTTCTGAATGAAAACAGAGAGATGCTGGGAAGACTGTTGAAGTGACATCCAGTAATTTAGGAGTGAAGCATTTTAATTGTAGAGCACATGATGTGTTGGCAAGTATAAGAGACAGAAGTGTATGTGTGCTCGTGTGTCTATGCAAGCCCATATGTACAACGGGCGCAGGGAAAGAGGTGTCCTTTCTCTTCACAAATAACACAAGATCCAAACGCTTTAGTTAGAGCTATTACTTGGAACACACTGCTAATCCTAAAGCCTCCTGAAAAAAATAGATATAGTGGTATTTCTCCTCCAGAGTTTCTGTATCTCCATCACTCAGAACAGTGCAGCTGGGATTACTCATCATCGTGCCATGGAAATAAGAGCAAAGCATTCTTCTGTTGGAGCATGGAAATGGGGACTTTGTAAGAACAGTGAAAGTTTGACTCATTTCTACTGATAATCTCTACCCTGACATCACACCCTGTTGTTTACCCCACACCCATCTGCAGTGAAATAAGATTACAGCAAAGAATCAGAAAAGACACGTGAGCACCAAGGCCTGAAACTGTTGCCTAGTTATGGAAGATTTTGCCATGCTTATTAATCTTTAAACCCTTAAGCAACCTTATTATTTTTCCCCTTTAAATACTCTGCAGTCAGTCGAGCTGCACAGCAGCACGGTTGTGTGCTGGCAGAAAATGTGCCTCTAAAATTCTTTTGTAATCCAAACACAAGCACAGACACACACAGAGCAGTACACTGGAATTTTATGGGTTTATATTTTTTTAAGCTGAAGCTCACACATACCAAATATGACGCGCAGGGATTAGAAAAAGTACTGCAGCATCTCAGCTTCTCTAGGCGGGGAAAGAAGCATCTTTTCTCCACTACTCTAAGAGTGACATGATAGCTTGTTGAAGTTTCCTACCTTAGCAGTCCAGCTGTGAGATCCATAAAGCAACCAGTGAATCCTCTTGCCTCGTTTTCTTTAGGGCTGTCACAACGTGCAGCTTTCCTTGTGCTGCCCATATTTTAAAAGCTGCTGATTATCCTTGCAACAGCAGCGAGTTGCTTTCAGGAGAACTGCTCTGCTTTCCACTACTTGCAGTGAGAGCAGAAGCAGGCTCTCTCTCCTCTCCTAAAAAGTACTTGCCAGAAGCAACAGACAAGTTTTGAAACTCCTACCAACACTTCTGGGAAGTAATACTAGTGCTGATCAACTTCTCCCAATTAAGAACTGACGGTGTGAAACAGTCTAACGCTTTGCTACAAAGCGATTTATTTAAAAGGATGGAAGATGAGGAAATGTTAAACAGGGCATGCACTATCTCCAGCAAGATCCTTTGCTTGAGCTGGCGTAGAATTGTTTCTCAGCCCTGCGTTCAGCACCGTGCACAATAAAGGACATGAGTGCCCATGATCCTTATTTTCTTTCCATAATGACTGGCCAGAGAAGGAGTTGCACGCACATTCCTGACAAGACTTGAAATTTAGAATAGTTTCATTTCTTGTCAGTAGTTTCTCAAGGTATTTCATGGACATGTAATTCATAATCTAGCTACCTGGTCCAAGCCACTGCAAGGAAGTCTGTGTCAAAAATAACCAGATGAAGAGACTGTCCCATTGGGCATCGCTGCAGAGTACCATGGAATACTATTCTCAGGCTGAAACGTGTTCCTGCATCATTGTCCCTCTCTTGGCCATCGTGCACCGAAGAGCCAAAATACTTCTGCAGTTGTTCAATTCTTTGGTGCCCAAAGGAATGGGATTTCAGGATACATTAAAAGCTCCACAAGGAAAAGCCGTTACACACTTGGACTCGTTCCGTTAGCTTGAGTCCAAAGGAGGAGCACTGAATGAGGAGGTAGTGGAGCCACTTGGGTGAACAGTGCAAAAGCGGCCGAGACTGCTACACCTGAGTCAGGTGGATCTATTCACATCCAGATGCCTCCGTGACAGTGACTGTAGCAGAAGTTCAGGCAAGGGCTGGGTGTTCATATCTGAAAGGCTTTTTTGACTGCAGTAATGTGTAGGTGGCAGGTAGCTTTAGAGACCAAAGAAATAAAAGCTGATGGAAAGAATAAAAGCTCAGTCACGAGTAAGCCAGATACTCAGGCGTCAGCATGAATTTCCAGGGCCAGTGGGATGGGAGGCTGCGACCACCTTATGTGACAAAGGCATTTGTGAGAAGGGGCAGGGTAGGGAGCACTGGTGCTCTGCTAGCTTCTCACGCTGTTACAGGGAAAGTACATGGCAAGGGGAAGCCTGGTAACAGAAGGACAAGTGTCATCCTTTCTCCTGTAACCAGATTAGGTAACAGTTCAGACAGCAATGCTCTTCACACCGTACCCCTTTTCGGAGGTGCGTGAGGCTACAGCCCAGCTCAAAGAAGTGAACGCATTGCAGAACTGAGTGTTCAAATGCGGAGGGCCCAGAGAGAATGAATAATAAATAAAAGACACCTGAGAAGAAGAACTTTTGAGTTTCTCCTTCGAGTCAGAGGCAGCTGTTTGCAGTCAGTAGGAGTAGTCTGTTTATAGCTATGAGCAGAAAGCAGCCCTGTATGCCCAAGCATTATCAGTCCTTTATTCTAGCACGCGGTATCTGCTTGATAATGCATACATTGTTTTGTCATTAATTGTCAGCACGCCTCCCAAAACAAGTTGTCCCTCTGTGGTTTTATAATCATGGGAATATTCTCTGTGGCCCTATCAGATGGGTTTTATTCTGGCTCCAGACATCTCTGGAAAATAGCCTATTGAATCACATCGGAAACCAGGGCAGAGTTGACTTCCTGGTGGACTCCAAACAATCTCCAGGCTCCCCTTGGCAAGCACAGCCTGTGCTCTGCTGTTTGTGCAATGCCACGCTGCCCTGCGGCCGGAGTAATCGGCTCCATCTCGGCGACTCCACCCCGACCCAAACGCGGGAGGAAATAGCAAGCTGTTGTAGCTATTGTTACAGGAGTTTATGCAAGAGGGTTTTTTTTTTTCCTTAATAAATGTATTTTAGCCACTGCTTGTTAAGAGTATAGCTGCAGTGACCTGGCTGCCGAAATGCCTCCTTATTGCCCTGTTTCACTTCTGTTTGCTAGAAGCACCAAAGCACTGCTCTGTTCACCTGGCAAGCAAAAAGAGGGAAAAAAAGATGCCTAAATGGGACAGCTTCTTACTACTGTCAGATGTCTGCTTGACAACAAATACAAAAGAAGACCAGGCAGCGCAAAACAAGCAAACAAAAAAAACAAGGACCCCAAAATTTCCTCTTTTCCTCTTATCACATGAAGAAGAAAAAACATTTCCAACTCTGAGGCAGTGCCAAATGGTTCAGCAGATTTCAGAGACTTCGAGACACTGACAGACTGCAACTCCCGCTGTTTACCAAAGGGATTTAAGAGGTTCTCTCTCTTGAAATAGTCATATTTTTGTCTTTCTGAGGGTCAAAACTTGCCACTTTCACGCCGCTTACAGTAGACATTTAACCATGCCATACTCAGCCATGTCAAGGGACTCTGAAGAGGCTCTTGAGATTCTTCTGTCTGAGGTTAAACAGGGAAGGATTGGTTGCTCTCCCGCAAACATTCCCACCAGAAACACTAAAATACAGGGGAAAACCCACTTCACTTATTTCACTGCACAAAAAAACCTTCAGCATATTCTAATAGCAACGTATCAAACTGGATTACACGAGTCGTATTTACCTGATGTGATGTGACATTATGACATGACAAGAGTACCTAAAAAATCATTATGCCTCAAGAGCTTATAGCCCAAATGGAATTTGAAGGCGTATTAGTCAGCCTTGCCCACCCCCACTCCACTATTATCCACAACAGCAGGGGACTTGCTATGATTAATCAGAGCTTAGTGATTCTTTCCATGTGCAGAGGAAATACCGATTAATTGGAACAGGGACAAAAAAAAAAAAAAGAGAAGTCTCTACCTGGTAAACAGAATTCAGCAGTAGAATTTTACTTAATGAATAGTATACAGTTAAGTACTTCGATCTTTGGAGGTGAGGGGTGTAGAAAGCTGATTAGGTAGCTCATACCCTATTGCTTTTTCATCTGCTAGAAGCTTGATATTTTTATCAGTCTCCTCACACGGTAGTCACCACAACTGCCAAATTTTGTGTCATGCAGCAATGCAGAGAGAGACTTCCCCAAATTAAGAGAGAAGCAAGAGAGGAATACAGAGCCTCACTCCATCTGGTTTCTCCATAAATATTTCATTTCTTCACACTGGATACCTGCCACCTCCCAGTCCCTCATCTGTTCCCTCTGTCCCATCCCTGCAAGCTCCTTGCTCAGCCCCTCTCCCCAGGTTAGGAGATCCCTGGGTGTCTGGCACATCATGCAGCAAATCAGCAAAGGACCCGACTGCTGTTGCTTTAAGCATGCTCTGGGGTTGAGTACCCAGCACACTCTGAGGCACAGTTCCACTACCAAGTATATTGGATTTAAATGGTTTATCCATCTAAGCCTTAATTTATCATCTCTACAAATTCCCCCCAAATGAAAGAGCCTTTTATTTGTACTGTCTTTGTTTAAGAAATAAGGGAAGATTGTCAAGGGCACAAAATGCTTCTGGCACTGACCATTCCTGCTGAAAGCCAGTGGGACTTGACCGTGTAAGTCTTGTTTATGCCTTTAAAAAAAAATCACTTCCATAATCTCATCAAGACTAAAAAAAAGATCACAGAGTAAACTCTGAATTCAAATCCTATCATCAATTAAAAGAATAAAATAAAATAAAAATGGTTTATAGGCCATGTGGTGGCAGAAGGCTCTAACTCACTGGGAGCAGCAAGCAACCCCAGTAGATGCTGACTGGCCTATTTGACCTTGTAATGATGTTTAAAACAAAACAAAAAAGTTACCTGACTATAGGTTTGCAAAAAAGAAAATGGGATGAAAGAGACCTGAGTTAGGAGGGCTTCCTCAGAGGGCACTGGTGGGACTCGGAGAGAAAAATCCATCCTTAGGATTTTTTCTGTATCTTAAGGAAAGGAGGCCACTTCATGTTGTCCCAGGTGGTGATGCAGGAAGATACAGGAGTCAGAGGCAGACCATTGCCTGAGGGCAGGAAAACAAGCAAAAGGCTCCTCAGCAAATTCTCTCTAGCCTTTAAGGGTTAAGGGAATATCAAAATATAACTCTTATTCAGGAAAATCTCCTGAGGCAGCTGAAGAAAAACAACAATGAACTGTTTATGGGGAATTACTAAATACAGCTAGAGCACCTTCCCTGGAATTTCATTCAAATAAAGAAAAAAAACAACCAAACAAAAAAACCCCACAACATTTTCATCAAGGAATTGATAGTTTTAAAACAAAACAAAAAACCAAACCACAACCAAACACTCAAAAGAACTTCATCCTTACATTTCAGAACCAAAAGTTTCATTCTTTCTAGGTGAGAACAGTACGTGTGGGCGTCTCACAGTCCAGACATCTGGACTTCTCTCAGGCAAACTCATGTTAATTTAAACTACCCACGAACAAATAAATAAATAAATACCGCCCACCTCAAAGTATCTGTGAAAATGTTATGGTCTGCAGAACTGTCACGCACCGTCAGCAAACAGCAAACTTTAGAGCACCTTTAATGTCACACCGCAGTGCTATTGTAGTTGACAATTAAAATAGTTAATGTGCAAGCTGGCCTTTAAGTGTTAGGCTAATCGAAAGAATGGATTGCTTTGCTATGATCACCCCCATAGCTGTATCTTTGTCACTGCTCACTGGACAAAAAGAGATTTTTTTTTTATTCTTTTTTTTTTTCTTTCTTTCTTGCTAACAGTGCCTGGTTGTGGCACTTGTAATTGTTTCTGTGGTGGTAATGAGGAAAGATGTGATTTACTACCAAGCTGTCTGAGGACCTGAACGTATTGATGACTTACACAGATATTATCTCAGTAAGTGTGGCACCCACAGAATTATATTTAAGACCATGGTCTTCCAAAACCAGAGGCAGCGTGAGGGATTCAGTCCTTTAGTTTTTCTTCATTGCTCCCTTAGACACACAGTGTTTTCAATCCTTCCAGCTATTAATATTTCTCAGCTATTTAGAGAAGCCAGCCTCCCCAGTGCCTACCTTTGGGTGGAATTATGGGGCATAAGGAGCTGTCATGCTGATCCTGGCCAGTTGTTCAAGGGCAAGTGGGAATTTGTGTGTTATCCCCACTCACCTGTGATCTGTGCTATACGTTCAGCAGCATGGGCAAATCCAGTGTTTTCAGCTTGCCAAGAAAGATTAGTACCTCGGAGTTGAAATCAGGGCAGATTGTATTTCAAGCCCTTTTCCCCCCTTCCCCCATTCTCATAACTCATCGACATTAGGCAGGAAAAATATGGGAGGTAGCCTGCCAAAAGCTAAGCCTTTGCTTTTGCATTCATCCAGTGAAGGTCATCGAAATGGGAATTCAGCCTTTTACTCTGGATTAGGATTAAACTCCTGGCATATTTAAAGAGCTGTGTAGGGGATACTTGCTCAGAAGACACTCCTAGAAAAGTGCTATTCAATATTACTGATAGGATTTTAGTTCTGGGACCTTATGCAGAACATCCCTCATCCAAGCTCCAAGAAGACCTAACCAGGACCTTTGTTACGTGTGTCAGTGGCTGGGCAGGTGTGCTCCAGCTGAGGTGTCCAGCACTTGTTGTGGTGTCCACCTTAAACGTGTTGAGAAATGTGTCATTACCATTAAGCACAACTGCACTAGCTGTAGAAAAGCATAGATTTGTTCCTCGTTTCCAGTGCCCTGGTTTCCCTTGCCTGCACAGAATCCTAGAATGGTAGGGGTTGGAAGGGACCTCTGGAGATCATCGACTCCAACCCCTCATTAGCGATTTTTGTTTGAAAATAAGGCTCATCTCATTTTACTCATCCCAGAGTAAATGATCCCCCATTTTCTTTCTTTTTCAAATGAGCCCCTATTTTCTTTTCTTTTTTTTTTTTATTTGTACAGAAAATATACCAACCTTCTAAAAAATTTTTTTTTCATGCAAGTTTCTGTTTCTAGAATTTAGGACTAATTTTCTTTCTGACTTAAACTCAGCAGTATGTGGTTCCCAATTCTAGTATTTAATTACAGGGATAAACACTTCCATAAATTATTAATTCTTTTCTGGGAACAATTTTTGACCCCACGGACAACAATACCAGCGTGGCAGTTATTTTGTTATATCTTTCTATATTATTGCCACATATTATTTCCCTTCCAAAATGTTTATATAAAATTTATAATGTGATGAAAAAGACCTTACCCCTAATTTTTGTATGCAAATGCAAAATCTGGTCTATTTCCTCGCAGTATTTGCTCTGTTTAATTGCATTTTAAATGAACATAAAGTAACTACCCCAAAGACATTAGCATGCTTCTGCCAGGGCTCTGTGGGTTCTGCTGGCACGGTGAGAAGCTGCTGCATCTCAGATGTGATCTGATCTTCACACCTCACCCTGCCCTGAGGGTGGAAGCAAAGCAGCCCTAGAGGAGGGCTTTGGGGGGCTTGCCCCCCTGCTCTTTTCTGATCTGTTTCCAGGGTTAGGAAATTTATAAAGTCTGGCAACAGCTTGGGAGAAAAAGAGACTTTTTCTACAATCACTGGTTCCCCCTTCAGCCAGAACAACTTCAGAAGATGCTGAAGACAGACAGGGATGGTTGGCTGAAGTGGCTGCAGGCTCTAAGAGACGGTAATGAAGAGAGCACTGGCAGCCACTCAGCGGGAATAAATCTCGGGAAGGGGAGGGGAGGGGAGGGGAGGGGAGGGGAGGGGAGGGGAGGGGAGGGGAG
>JAAGNO010009656.1:109281-120327 GCA_033439905.1 Ceryle rudis | reverse complement strand
GAAGAGAAGAGAAGAGAAGAGAAGAGAAGAGAAGAGAAGAGAAGAGAAGAGAAGAGAAGAGAAGAGAAGAGAAGGAGAAGAGGTCAGGTCAAGTCCAAATTCATTTCTGGAGGTGTTGTGTCTTCAGCAGTGCTACGAGCCCTCACCTCTCAGAAACCACCTGTATTTACCCTCCCATTATTTGGCCAGGTTGTCCTCAGGTGCAGGGAGGAGCATCAGCCATCTGTGAAGTCTGGTGGCCATGAGGGCAGCGCATCCCCCAGCTTCTTCCCTTTACTGATTGTTATGGAAGTCCTGACATTTGCCATTTGCAAGAGCTTTACATTGTGACAGAATTTCAGGAAAATGAGTCAGTAACGCTCCTTGTTGAAACCTTTACAGAATCTTGAAGAATTTCCTAGTTTATGCACAAATATGTGGGGATTATAGGCTTCAGAGGAGGGGGACAGCTAAAGAAAATCAGCTTGCCATTAGCAGATCATTCTTTTGAGGTTGAAGGTGAGTTTCTTAGCTATATAACCCCTCCTGAAGCTGTCAAAAACCTAAGAAGTTCCCTGCAATTTTGTAGGAGACTAAACACCTGGAGGGCTCTAATAATTGATGGTAAGAAGAAAGCCCTGTACTTTTGAAGTTAGTTTCCAATGTGAAATATACCTAGTGCTATTTAAATAAAAGATTATTTCTCCTTTAGTGAAAGAGAAGAAAAAGAAAAATACTGAGGAGAATTAGAAAAGTATCAAGGAGATTTTTCAGTGGCTTCTTACCCTGAAAGGGACATTTCTAGTTCTACTCAAGAAATTAATTTGATCTATAGAGCCTTTAAAACTAATTTTAATTCTTCAGAACTTGCAAGGTACTCAGTTATTTTAAATATTAATAAGTGTTCAGTTTTAACAACATTTGAGATGGTTATCAGCACCTTTTCTTCAAACTTCCTGGCTCATTTTGAGTAGTAAAAAGGGTTTCAGGCTGGGTACAGAAGTGAGGTTAGAGGCAGAGGGTTAAGAAGGGTTATTATATAATGCGCACTTTAGAAGGTATAGAGAGTGGGTGGCCTAAAGAAAGGTCATATCGCAATCTTATCTCCTCTGGAGTAATATCCCTCTAAAGTTTGGGTCAGTTAGTCACAGTTAAAAGGGTTAGAAATGTCAAGTATCACCATTTATGCTAAAATACCATCCCCGCAACGCTCAACACTGAGCAAAACCAAACCAACCAGAGCCTCCCAATCACTGAACGCTGACTCCATTACGGAAAAGCAATGCCAAGATTTATCCATTGCATTATCTGGCAAGAAGCAGATCTTGGCTTACGCTGCTCAAAGGCAAATATTAATATAGATCTGAATTTCTGCCTCATAGGAAATTTCTGATTTTTCTCCTTGAACCAGGATGAGAAGTGGCTTGCTTTCTTAAAGTATATTTCTGTTTAGAATTGAAAACAGCAATTCAGAAATGATGCTGCTTTTGTTTTTTTTTCCTTTCTTCTTCTTTTAAAAACAAAACGTGATATATCAGCACTGGAATGTTATGATTCAATTCAGATAAGCAAAATGGGGTTGTTTCAGTGCAAAACTGTGTCACTCTGGACATCATTAGCACACCACTGCTTTGTGATTACATTTTCCTTTCTCAGGATGACGGGACCAAAAAAAAAACCCCAATATACACAAATGGTCACACTGAAGTGTTGCAATTTAATTTACTGTGGTGACTCCAACTGCAGATATCTGTGACAACCAAACCAAACCCAAAGTTGTGGATTCTTTTTTTCTATCTTTTGACAAACTGGAATTATTAGGTTGAAACAATGCATTGAATTTTCTAATGGTAAACCAACATTTCAGCTGAATCCCAGTTTTCTCAGAGAAACGCAACTTCCCTGAATTACAGAGGAAAACAATTTCAGTTCAAAATCCCCGACTGCTTCTTAGCATCAGCTTCAGTCCTAATTCTCTTTTCTGCTTTTAATTGTATTTGACATGGCAGGCGGGCAGAAAAATTGGGTCTTTCTGCCCCCATTTCTGATTGAGGCAAGACTGTTGAAATGGTACCTGTGCTAGTTTCAGTTTTACATACTAAATTTACAATCTGGATGTTCCTCCTCCTGGTATCGCCCTAGTATTTCTTTAAACACAGGATGACATTTTTGCACCTTTTTGCTAGAGAAGGTTTTTCAGCACATTCACTGCACAGAGACTCGCCCAGCTCTTCCTGGGTGCAAAGCCCAAAGAGTGAGCTCTGGTGTGTGACACACAGGCTGCTTAGAATAAACTCACTTTGAGAGCAGATTAGTTTTCAAGAGGGATTTGAGCTGGGCAGCAGCATCACAGGAGGTTTAGGCAATCATGTGATAAATCAAGGCAAGTGTATCTATTTCAACAAATCCATCACATCACTCGGATGATATTTTTTCTTACTGCATTGTTACAGACATCAACATCACGCTCTTGACAGAGCTCAGTTAACATGCAAAGGGATGTGTCAAATTCCTTATGTTAAATGGACACACTTCCATTCTGTGTCCAAGTTATGAAACTTCTGGTTTCATAATGAAAGGTCCTCTTCTCTAATTTTTAATATCTGTTTACAGAAGCGAGTGGTAAAGTCAGAAGTGGAATGAATGTTATCTGCCTCTTTTTTTAGAAAGCATCCTCTGAGAGAGATGGGCAAAGGCAAACCTGATGAAGTTCAACACGGGTAAGTATAGAGTCCTACACCTGGGGAGGAACAACACCATGTATGGGTACATTTAGGGGTTGACCTGCTGGAAAGCAGCCCCATGAAGAGGGATCTTGGTGTCCTGGTGGACAGTAGATTCTCCATGGAACAGCAATGGGCCCTTGTGGCCAGGAAGGCAAATGGGCTCCTGGGGTGCATGAAGAAGAATGTGGCAAGTAGGTCCAGGGAGGTTCTCCTCCCCCTCTACTCTGCCCCAGTGAGACCACAGCTGGAGCGTTGTGTCCAGTTCTGGGCTCCCCAGTTCAAGAGGGACAGGGAAATAATACAGAGAGGCCAACGGAGGCTACAAAGATGCTGAAGGGACTGGAACATCTCTCTTGTGAGGAAAGGCTGAGAGCCCTGGGGCTGTTCAGCCTGGAGAAGGGAAGCCTGAGAGGGGATCTGATGGATGTTTACAAATTTCTGCAGGGTGGGGATCAAGCAGAAGGGGCCAGGCTCTTTTTTCAGTGCTGCCCTGGGATAGGACGAGAGGTGATGGTCACAAACTGAAACCCAGGAAATTCCACCTCAACATGAGGAGAAACTTCTTCACAGTGAGAGTGACAGAGCCTGGCACAGGCTGCCGAGAGAGGTTGTGGAGTCTCCTTCTCTGGAGACTTTCCAACCCCCCCCTGCTCTGTTCCTGTGTGGGCTGCCCTGGGTGATCCTGCTCTGGCAGGGGGACTGGACTCGATGATCTCCAGAGGTCCTTTCCAACCCCCACCACTTATGACTCTATGACTCTGAATCTGATGTCCCCAAAACTTGTGACCTACATGTCAGCTGATGGATTAGTGAAGTGTCTGATGCTGTTGCTACTGTTCCTGGTTTAGAGCTGATGGTATAATATCTGCTTGCTCAAGAAAGAAGCAAACATGAGGCAGCCAGACAAAATATTTGCTGAATGAAGGACAGAAGTGCTAAAAAAGAAAGCTCAAGATAAGCTTTGTAAATGCAAAAGGAAAAAAAAAAAAAAAAAAATTAGCTCTCTCATTCTGTTCTTTGCTGTCATGACCGGTCCCTCTTTTCTCTTTCAGGTCCCTACTTTCTCTATTCATGGACATGCTGTTTGCTGGCTTCCAGACTGTTGTTTTTTGGCTCCAGAGCTGCCAAGTCACTGTCTATTAGCAAATGTTTCACTCTTAGCTTTCCTCTAGACCATTTAGACCATTTTAGTTCACACACACACATTCATTTGGTTGGGGGTTTTGGGGTTGTTTTTTTTTGGGGGGTGGTGGTGTGTGTTTTTTGTTTGTTGGTTTGTTTATTTTTCCTCATTCTTGCTGACATTTGTAAAACATGAGTGTGTCTAAAAGCCAAATAGGTTTAAAAAGAAGTGGCTAGAAGAGAAACCACAGTAGACAAAACAGATGGAATGGGGTTGACTTTTCTGCAAGGTCTGTAAGACTATAGACTTTGCCCACACAAAGGCTATGAGATCATGTTTATACTCTAAAGTCTACAAATAAAGAGTGTTCTTCCCTATTAGCCATGACTTACTAGATGGTATTTCCCCATAAAGCATGGCCACCTACATCTGAATTATTTACCTAGAGCCCTTTAGAGTCAAAGGGCAGAAATCTGCAGTTCAACAACTGTCTTAAGTTTCTGACCTAATATACCCTCAAGAGAAGCTAATTTTTATCTTAGAAGTGCTTACTTATTCTAATTTTTAGTGAAGCTTGGTCACCTCACTCAACTAGAGATATCAGCATTTCAGAAAGGAAAATTAGGCCAGATGTTCTCTTCTGGAGAAGTCTGCTCGGGCCACAGACGCAGTGAAAAGCTCCTAAATCAAGGTGTTTTGAAAAGGAGAGGAGGAGAGGGACAGTCAGGACCGTCCAGAGCACACTCAGAATACATGCAACGCAATATCCTCAGGAGAGAGAGATTCAGCGAGAGTCAAAGGGTAAAGCTGTTGGAATGGATTCATACTGACTTCTGCTTAACATTTTATTAAGTATATGGTTCTGGCCATCTGTTTTTAAGATAGGATTTGGCTTGCTCTGTCCTCAGGCCAGCACGTGTGGAGGAATAACATACTAAGCAGACTGGAGGTGAGGATTAATGGCCATAGGCTGGTGTGGAAATGAAGAATTCAGAAATTTCTCTCTCCCCATGTGTTCATTTCACTAGATATGAGGTAAGCTGACAGAAATATTTGCCACACAGATCATTCAGAGCATCTAGCAAGGCACACAATCTCCAAGACGGGAGACACAACAGGAGCTTTCCTGAGGCTCGAAACGCAAGGCACAAGAGTTTTGTTACAAGACTTTATTGCACGAGCACATCTCAAAGAAACTGACCTAAAACCTACAGGAAAACTCTCCTTAAACAGTATGAACTATCAGTAATTTCCCAGCTGCATATAACACATATACTGGTTATTAATAGCAAGTCAGAGCGGTTTCTCTTATCAAAGAGATTTAGTTCTCTCAGAGTTTATTATTATAGCTATTGTCAGAACACTTTAAAAGAATTTCCACTGATTCTATTTTTTCTACAGGGCAAGGACTGTCTCTTCTCATGCACCTATAAAGTATAGTGTAAACTGGAGACAAGTCTCCTGGGTGTGGAGGGGTAAGTGGTACAGCTAACCACTCTGGCACTTGGCTGTCTATCTATCCACCCACCTCCTCATTTTATAAGGTGAAGGTGTGGCTTTTGGGGTGAGTTTCTGTTTGTTTTCTTTTTTTTTTTTTTTTCTCTCTCCCTCCCTTCATATTTAGAAGCCCTATAGCTGAACTGAGCAGCACGGTGAATCTGCACAATCGACGCTGGCAGCTTGTTGAGGTTAAACAGGATAATTCAAGACCAGTTAGAGGGTATCTGGGAAGGACAGGAGGGTGTGAAGTTAACATGTGGAATCAGCTGCGATGGGCGGATGCCTGTTAACTCATTCGACAGCGTGTCTTGCACTACTGTCAGTGAAACTGCAGTGCCTGTTACCTCACCGAAGGGCCTGGCAGGTCAGTTTTCATGGAGGCAGCAGTACATATGTGCATGGACAGTTGCCACAAATCCAAGCATAACAAGTAGGTTTTTGTTACAATTATTGTCCACTGAAAAGATAAGCTACCACATATTGCATTATTAACTATATTTTTCATTTCAAGTGCATTAAGCTTCTATTTTCCTGATAATTTTATGATGGTTAGCAGTACATCAGGACTGCTTTGAAAGTGTTCAGCATGAGTATTATCAGACCAAAGAGCAAATCGTTAAGATGTGCACGTGGCAAGTGCTGTATTCATCTGGGACTCAGAGAAGCAAATGCATATGCTTCTCTGAAGACTGAAGACAACATTTTAACTTTCTCCTGCTTATTCAAACTTTTCTTGCCTTCTGAGCAAGGAGCTCATAGAGCTTAAAAAGGGCAATTTTTACTCTTGAGTTTAGTCAAATGAATAACCGAGGGTGAATAATTAATTAGAGAAAATGTAGTTTTCTAATCCTCGTGGACAGCGGACGATTCTCACGCATGGTGCACAGCCTCCAGAAGGTACAACTGCTGCCACTGGCAAGACTTTGCCCTAGTGCTTGGTGTGGGACTGGTAGTTAACCTTCTGGTTCACTTTTCTGTGCTTGCCACTGCTTACAGCAGCAGCCTTGAGGTTCTTGGTGCTGGTCACACTGCTGGTGCTGTATGCATTCACAGGACTTGGTGTCTTAAATACATCATCCCCCTGACTTTACTCCCAGTCACAGAGCATCTGCCATCTTTCCTCCTGATACATAGCACTACTACACAGAAAATGGTCACAACAAACTGTCAAGCCATATGCTAAAACTCCCTCCCATCCTACAGCACAGCTAGGAGGAAGCCCCTGAGAAATCCACACCGTCTCCACTTCCTTGCTGTACACCCCATAGCCCAAGGCCAGATTGATCTCTTCCTTGGCAGAACTGGTTTTACTGCTGGGGTTTTAATTTTTATCTCTTCAACCTGCTCAGAAGAGGATGGTGAGACCTCAGAGGATGGTGAGACTTGATCTTATATGATACGCTAACCCACTGGTCTCAAAGCTTTCTAGTTGCTCTGCTTCTTTAGGACAACAAAACGGTGCCCCAGGTTGCCTGTCCTGTTTGCTCTCAGCATCCTTGTTTTCCAGCTCTGCATTTGTGAGCCTGACACTTGACTTTTCCTAAAGCAGCCGGGCCTCACAAGTGAGCAGGTTTCCCTTGCTGGGAGGAAGCATCTACTCTGTATAAACATCTCCTGCAAGGTCTTCCCCATCACAGAGGAGTACCCAGGCATGGCTGCAGAGTCAGTTTCTCCCTTCCCAACAGCTAAATATCTACAGAAACTGAAATGGAACAAAGAAACAGTTCTGAGGTATTGAGAACTAAATTAAAGTCTCCCTCCAAAATTATGCAGACCTCAGCCTAGAGCTTGGGATACCCACGTGACAGATGTACCCTATTTGATGGTGCTTTTCTCTGCCATGCCAAGCAAAGAGCTTCTGATAATATTTTAACTTTTCCTCATTTCTGCCACCTTTTCCATAAGGAAAAAGACATTTCTAAAATAAGCTTTCATATTCAGTGGAATATTCACTTCTGTGGAAAAGACGTCAGATAAACTGATGGATTTTTGAAGAATATTTGAAAGAGATAATTCAACAATAAATATTTGCATTTGAAAATAAGTCATCTTCCTCTACAGACATGCAGATGAATCGATTGAACAATTAATGAATAAGATCATTAATTGGTTTTGTTTTCTAGTAAAAGAGTCAATCCTTTTGAGAAAGGTGACACAGGGGCACTTGGTGAACTGCTAAGCAGAGCTCTGTGAGCAATACCGATTACATTACTGATTTCTGTGTACCTTTGGCTCTATGAAGTCTGAACATCCTTAACAAACACCTTGCATTTATAAAAACTCCAGATGTTAGCCAGCAGTCCAGAAAGATTTATTTTCCCAATTTAGTGTTGGGTTTTTTATTTTCCCCTACATTCTGAGACAGTTTCCCTTGATTTATCCAAGTTATTTTTCCCCTTTCTGCAGCCTAATAGCAAACTACTTACTCAAAAATGTGATAATAAATATTGAATATCAATGGCATTGTTTGCTGGGGTCGGTCAGCTGTGTCAGGAGAGTCTGTCCTGTTCAGTGAGGAAGGTGGTGAATCTATCTGCTCCCTACAAGCAACTGCCCATGTAATTTGTAAGCCTCCTTAGCATGAACATTTGGTCTTAAAACTTGCCTTCCCATAACCTAACACAAAGAAAGGTGTTAGCCCAGAGAGATTTCATGCACAATCGAAACAGATACCCATAGATTTCTCTTTTTGGAGGATTCTCTGGTGTTTGGAAAGAACAGTTCTTCTATTGACCAGATTCACTGAAAAAGTAGAAGAATAAACTGCAAAAAAACTGTAGGAGGTAGGAGTTTTCATCAAAAGAATATACAATGGCAGGAGAGACACTCTTGCTGAGTTATTGGACTGTATAATTGTCCAGGGATTTTCCTACTGAAGCTTGCAAAAGTTTGTCTAGTGGAACAGTTTTTCCACCAGAAAATGATGATTTGATAAAATTGAAACATTTCACAGCTGTACATTGATTTCTTCTAAATTTTTGATGGATCATTATTGAAACAACTTATTGAGGTAGTACTTCGGCTTGTAACAACAACAGTTGATCTCAAGTGAAGTCTTTCAAATTTTTTATTTTCAAACTTTTGTAATGAACCCAAACATTAAAATTTCAACATTCCTTCCTTCTTAGAGCGAAACTTTTTCTAGTATCAGCAGCTCCTACAGATGGGCCATTCCACTCTGCCCTAAGGCCTCCTGGTGTTCCTGTAACCTGCTGGAGGCCAACAGTTTCCTCAGCAGCTCTCGCCCATTCTCCAGTGTTAACATCCACTTGGTCCATAGCAGAGCAGGGGGCACTCTGTGTGCCTGCCCTAAGGAACACTCTGATGCTTGGCTATTACTTCATCCTGCCCAAACTAGCAATATATACTGGCATTTAGCTATGCTGTTCCTCTAATCTGTCTCCGAGTTCATGAAAAATTCCAATCTTGAGGCTTCAGAAGGATACAAATGTGTAATTTCCTTTTAATTCCTCCTCATCTACCCCTCCACAAACACTGGAAGTGTCCAGCTCCCATAACCACTTAAGATAAAAACTATTATTGGCCTTTCTGTAATCTTTAGGTTCCTCCTCCTCCTCTTTTCTCTCACGGGTTTTCTGGCTTTCAGACTTGGCAAGCAGCTTACCAAAACAAACACAGCGTGAATGCTGAGAGAACAGCATCTGATTAAATGCTGGATGTTAATCGTTGCCGTATTTTATTTCTATTTTCAAACAGTATAACAAAATAAGCTCCAGTAGAAGTTTGACCTTTGAAAGCCACAATACTTGACTTATCATAAGAGAACACTTCTCTCCGTAGCAAAGCCTGTTCACTGGTGCATGATGCTGTCTGCTCTGAGCAACAAGACGGGTTGTTGCTCTGAGCATTTTAAGTGCAATTCAGAGAAAAAGCATTTTAATTCTACAAAGCTTAGTCATATTTTGAAGTAGCTTTCTCAAATATTCTGAAGGACTTCAACCGGTCGACTTTTCAGTATAATTTATATCATTGAAAAGCTTAAACTGAGCTTGCAGGTGCCAAAGACTCTATTAAAACACTTGCTAAGAGAAACAAGATCCATACTGTTGACCACCACCGGGGAGCAACTTAGTTGTATACCAGATTTAAAAATAAATAAAAGTTTAAGTCCAAGATGAACAGTTGGCAGTACGGCACCCTAAGAACCATGGGTTAAATCAACACAGGGTTTGTTAAACTTCATTGTTCTTTGGCTTCGCAGTCTCCACTTTCTTCCAAAAGTGAAAGCTGAAATACTGAGGAACTGCACGCAGAATTCCTCTGCGGCCTGCTCCCAACACTTACACAAACATCCTCTCATGAAATTTCAGGTTTTTAATCTTACTCCACACGCTTGTGAAGGTTTTGATTTAGCCTGTGTGGTCTGTAACTAATTTATACTCATTATACTTCTACTGTCAGTTTACCTGAGCAGTGGTAAGGAAAATAACACGCTGTATCGCTGTGGAGATCTTGTCAATTAAATGCTGAGAGCACTTCAGTATCTGGATAGGCAACTGCACTGTTGAACTGAAAGTACACAGAAGGAATATGCCACGCTGCCTGGATGTACCATTACTCTGTAAAATACTTCAATATTGCAATAATATCTGCCAGCTGCAGCTCACTGTGCTTCACATCAAATCAAATGGCATAAGTGTGTGGAGCCAGGACCAGTGTCAGCTATTATATGGCAGTTTTTCCTAAGGGGACATGCTGACAGACAATCAAAACTTTTCTTTAATATTTCTTACTGTGTTTCTCCTAGTGAGACTACCTGTCATGTAGCAATCAGTGTTTTCTTGTGACAGAGAAAGAAGAACAGAAAACAAAAGAACTCGGATACCCATCTCAAATGTTTGGATTCAACAAAGTTGGTTCATGGTTGGGTTAGGCTTTTAGCAGCGGTATACCATGGTGTGGTCGTTAGTTAGTTAGTCATTCGGGGGACTTTCAGATACTCTAAACTGAAAATTCAAGCCTCTCTTGCAAAAAACTGTCTCTTTGTACACACACTAACCCGCCTAATACATCACACTGACTACGGTGGAAAGATGTCACAGATGGAAATGTTCAGCCTGGATGGGCTGAGCATGCAAAATCTGGATTTTATTTGAACTACCGTTGCAGGGCAGTGAAATGTGATAACAACCACTTGTCATACCACATTGGTCAAAGTCTCAGCTTCTCTGTTGTAACAGCAAAAGGAAAAGCAAACAAGCAAACAAAACCTCCCAGGTTCGAAAAGCAATCCTTCCCAAACTGTTAAGTGTGGTTGTACCGTGCTGCGGTAGGAGGGCTTAGCGTTGCTGTTTCAGCACTGCAGACTGCCTGCCTTTGCCCCCAGTACTGGCTGAGGGGAACTTCAGAGCATTAAACTGATGAATTGTACTTGGCGTGGAAAATTGTGCTCATGGACTAAATCAGGAATTCTGTGGTTTGAGAACCTCAGATCAATCCTCTGTGATCCAACCAAGTGTTATTTTCCCTGCGGATTCTGCTATGGAAGTTGTTTGGTTTTACCAGAACTGCTAATCTTTACGTTGCTTCAAACCAAAGTACTTTCAACTCAATCCCACAGAAGTTAGCTGTCCGACATGGCCTGCATGTTACACTGGATAATGAATCCCTTTCAGTTCATGCAGTAAGATCACCTGTTCTTGGCCAGCGTTTCATTGCCTGTGCCTCAAATGTTTCCCCCCCCCCCAGTCCCCTAAC
>JAAGNO010009656.1:78486-109181 GCA_033439905.1 Ceryle rudis | reverse complement strand
TCAATCCCACAGAAGTTAGCTGTCTGACATGGCCTGCATGTTACACTGGATAATGAATCCCTTTCAGTTCATGCAGTAAAATCACCTGTTCTTGGCCAGCATTTCATTGCCTGTGCCTCAAATGTTTCCCCCCACCCCAGTCCCCTAACACACCTCTCTACACATCCATGCTTTTCTATGCTGACTCTGGAGTTCCTCTTCCAGTTTTCCAGTGTTATCCACAGAATCACAGAGTGTCAGGGGTTGGAAGGGGCCTCTGGAGATTGTTGATTCCAACCCCCCTGCCAGAGCAGGGCAAAACCAGAGCAGATCACTCAGAAATGCATCCGGACAGGTCTTCAAAGTCTCCAGAGAAGGAGATTTGTGCTCCACAGCCTCTCTGGGGAGCCTGTTCCAGGCTCTGTAAGCCTTACAGTAAAGAAGTTCTTCCTCATGTTGAGGTGGAACTTCCTGTGCTTGAGCTTCAGCTTTTTGCTTCTCTCAGCCTCTATTTTCCACCCAAATAATGGGTCGTAGTGCTTGTTCCTTTCTGTGCACCATAATCTTGATCAGCTGTAGCACCTTCCTTTGCTCAGGAATTCCCAGGGAGACAACTGAGAAGACCAGACCAGACCCTTTGAAATCACAATACCGAAGACCAAAAGAAAGAAAAAAACCCCAGTACAGGTGGGAGCAGCAAATGGGGCTCACACCCCAGTTTAGGAATGCAGGTGGGCAGGTAATGCTTCCTGTAAGAAGCTGGAAACAATGGAGCTGATGGATGGGAGGATTAGGCTGGATGAGTAGAAAGGAAGCGAAAAGCCTCAGATTTGTGGAAGGTACTGCACAGAGAAGAAAAAAATACATCAAAGGGTTCAAGTAAGCAGTGAGACATTTTAGGATTAAGCTCCGCTGATCCAAACCTCTAAACCATTGGAGGTTCACCCATCACTAATCTCGTCCCCCTTCATTTATGAGAAAACACGACCAAATATAATCAGTTACAGGATTCTGGGATACGGTTATATCAAATTATCTCCTGTAACGAGATGCAGTGCAGTGGCACAGCCTGAATTTCAGCTGTAGTAGCAGTCAGGTTTTTCCCTTACATGTCACATCTTACTATAATTTACTATCTGGAAGATTTGTAATCAAAACCATCTGCTTCACTTTTTTTTTTTCTGCGTGCACGTAAGGGGCTCCACATTTCTATAAACTTTGCCAGTTGTAAACTGCAACATAACAATAACTTATTTGGCTTTTCTAACAGCAAGGGTACTTTTGAGGACTGATAGTGATCCCTTTGGTGATGCAGAGTGGATGTAAACCTGTCACACCTGAGAAACTTTGATAGAGAGAAATCCTTCATGAGAATAATGCTGACATACCTGGCTGTGTGCCACCCGCCTGCCCACAGGTACATCACGTGCACAGCTGCTACTGGAGCAGACCAAAGATGCATCTGAACTATTACTGCACTTTGGCCGTTGTCAGCTATTGTCTTTAGGGCCCATACCTGTCCCAGTCCTGACCAGCCTCGGGGACAGGCTGTGCAGAAGTGATGGGTACAGTCCCACCCCCTAAGCACTGGGACGAGAACCAGCTCCTCACACCCTTTATATTAAAAAGACATGAAACTCCTCAGAAGGGGTGATGCTTCATCTGCCATTCATTGGACCGGGCCCATCGTTTGGGCGTTTTTTCCCACGTTAAATGACAGCCTGGATAGCTGAATTTTTGCCTGGATCCCGGTCACGTGCAGACCAGTTCATCTTATGGCACCACGGTTGTTATGGTTTAACCTCAGCCAGCAACTAAGACCCACACAGCTGCTCAACCACATCCCCCACATTGCGATGGGGACGGAATTGGAAGAGTAAAAGCTAGAAAACTTGTGAGTTGAGATAAAGACAGTTTAATAGGGAAGGCAAAAGCGACGTGTGCAAGCAGAGCAGAGTAAGGAATTCATTCAGCACTTCCCATTGGCAGGCAGGTAGCCAGCCATCTCCAGGAAAATAGACCTCCATCATGCATAACTGTTACATGGGAAGACAAATGCCATCAATCCAAACTCCCCACTTGCTCCTTCTTCCACCCTCTGGATACGCTGAACATGTTATCACATAGCATCCCTTTGGTCAGCTGGGGTCAGCTGTCCCAGCCATGTCCTCTCCCAGCTTCTTGTGCACCCCCAGCCTACTCACTGGTGGGGTGGAGTGAGATGCAGAAAGTCCTTGGCTCCGTGTAAGCCCTGCTCAGCAACAGCTAAAACATCCCTGCGTTATCAACACTTTTCAGCACAAATCCAAAACGTTGCCCTGTATCAGCCACTATGAAGAAAATTAACCCAGCTCAGCCAAAAGCAGCCATGTGGCTTTGTATCCCAGCCCTGTAACAGGAGCAGAGAGCTGCCAGACCAGGCAGTGAAGGACGTAGATATTGCAGGAATGAAGGCTAGACACCACAGCTCAATGCATCTTGATTCATTGCCACGGCTAACTTCATCTCTCATCTTCAGACAGCTTTCTCCCACACCTCTCAATACAGACAAGGCCACACAGAATGGTTTGGGTTGGAAGTGTTTATCTAGTTCAATCCCCTTACCATGGGCAGGGACACCTCCCACTCACCCAGGTTGCTCAAGGCCCCATCCAAGCTGAATACATCCAGTGATGGAGCATCCACAACTTCCCTGGGCAACCTGTTCCACTATCGCACCACCCTCGCGGTGAAGAACTTCTGTCACATAACACAAATTTTTACACCGCTGTCTCAATCTCTCCCATCAGTAGATACATGAGATGATAGCTCCACAAGTATCACAGACAAACCTTCTGGTTACAGCACGAGGGTGAACTCCTCGGTTAATGTAACCAAACTCCCTTGACTGCAGTTGAAAGACACCCATATTATCAGTGAGAATCTCCTCCCTTCTAGCTTTTTCCCTTCTCCCTGTCAAAAAAACTCTAAAAATCACACAAAACCAGAGTAATTTTGCAAGAGGATGCTGCTCATGAGTATATTTACTGGAAATATTCCTGGTTTGAAGAGATTTTAAACCTCAGCATTACTGCTCATCTATTCATAGTTACTCAACTTTCACGCACAAATGCAAGATGTTTGAGAAGAAAAACATTACTTCTCCCTTATCTTTTTTAGCTCATTTCACCACGGCACCCACTCCCACTGCACTCTAGTGTAGCATTGCACAATTGTGTCTTTGAGTGAGGCGTGCTTAGAAGCACTATCCTTCACCATTCCAAAGAAAACTGTTTCTCTCTTGTCATTCCTCAGCCCAGTAAGCAGGTTTTCTCTGTAGACAAAAGAAAACAGCATATATATATATATAATGTGTATGTACACGAACCCACAAATGGGCCATTATTGTAGGTAACTGTATTTGACCCACGTTTAGTATCTAACCTGCCCAGATCCCAGGAATAGCAACCCACAGTTTACGACAAAAATTCAGCTACTGCTCCAGAATGATAACCCACTGCAAAGATGTGTTTTGTCCTGAACAGAGGATGAAATCAGACAAAAATTACTGTGAAATATGGTGCCGTTTGGGGAATACTCCCTACCTACGTTGTCTGTGGTAAACATTTATGTATAACATTACTGCTGGTGGATGTTGACTCTCATCAGCCATGCAAGAATCTGGAATCCTCTCCTTGCTTTCCTGAAAAGATAGCAGGTGGTTTTTCAGAGAGATTTGCTGATGCACTCTGCACTCCAATTGCACAAAAAATGATGCGCTAACCTGTTTTGTACAACAGCAGATGACCTTTGCCAGGAGAATGTCACCTCTGAAACTGCTTCTAAGTGTGATGACAGCAGTTTGCCATTTTTAAAAGCACACTATCTTGAGCCCATAGTGGTAAGAGCTGGCTGTAAGGATACACTAACTTTCTGGATTATTTTTTTTCCTACCTTTTGAGTGAATCTGCACAAAGTGCCCCAAAATTAAGACAAAAAAAAACAGGGGAGGCTGAGCAGCAGATGAAGAAATAGGTTTCTGTAAGTACCCAGACAAAAAGTTTTTCCTTCTCCTCTTTGCCTTTTTTAGTATCTCTTGTGTAGTACTGATCGTATTGTGTATTTGGCTATATATCATGTATTTTAAAATTACAACATAAGAAGTCCAGGTTACGCTTTGCGTGAACTAATCTGATGTCAGAGCTAGGTCCCTCTTTTCCCCTTCCTTCTCCTGGATATTCATCTTACATCGCACTGCAGATGGGAACAGCAGTATTATTTTAAAGTTATTGATCCAAAAGATTGCAAGAGAGAAAATCTGAGTTGTTATGCTGAAAGCACCTGCAATGAGAAACCTGTCACAAGGAAAAGGATTATCTTGTGCTTAAGAGGGGCTGGAGCCCGAGAGAGTCACGCACCAGATGCACAAAAGCTGTAGCCAGAGACATCACCTACAACTATGACATTAAAGGTGTCACTGCTGAATGAGGATCTGTCTTAATCCTGGAAGTTTTGGAGAAGTGGAAATACACGGCCCCGGCTGTACTATCAAAGAGTCTTTAAAGCAACTGTTGATTCATTTGTGTGATTTAAGCTGTCTTGTATGTCATAACATGTACCCAGGCTCGTACATCCCAGAGTGGGGTACTGAGCGTACCGTGTGCTCGACGTGGCATGGTGGCTCTTAAAATCACTTGGATAATACAAAGGCAGAACAGTCAGGCTGGTTAAGAAGCCTCAAGAAAGTGACTCTCGGAGGTACTGGGACTTAATTACATACTCTTACAACATATCAGATCTATAATGTGCTCCTTCAGGGGAAAGCAGATGGTGAGGCCCTTTTTTTCTTTTTGGAATGGACACCTGGGATTGCCACTCCATGTGTGGCTGCCACCCACACCTTCCTCTGGGCAACCTTCCCTCCGGACTTGGCATTTTATATCCCCCTGAGGACTGTGTTAGCACTTTTATTGTGTTAGCTGCTATGAATATATGTGGGGGAAGGACAAAGACAACACAAGACCTAAGCTCCCGTAAAGACATATAGCCACAATAGCGCACTGCCATAGTTCAACGCACTAAGCTGTTAAAAAGGATGGCAAAGAGCTCATTAGAGAGCAGGACTCAGCTCTCTGCCTTGAAATACATCAAAAAGCTATGTGTTTATTAGTTTGGAATACAGGTTGCTTTAAAATAGACAAACTATCGGCGTCAGAAGATTATGTGTTCTATTTGAGCAGTGAATATTTCAAGTAACATAAACCTTGTTACAAATATTAATCAGTAGATATATGACAAGATGACATTTTACATCAAATGCTGTAAATGTTCACTTGCTATGAATAAATGTAATTTGTTAGGAAACTGCATTTTCTTACCATGCTTAAATTAATAACATTAAAGATATTTAGAGCAATTATCTGTCATATTTGTCACTTTATGACAAACTGACAGAGCAGGAGTCACGTTGCAGAAGGACACTGGCTGTGACTGTGTTAAACATGATATTTTCAGGCTTCTTTTTTTACTTTTTTTTTTTTTTTTTCCCCCAGGCTTTTAGCTTTCAGCCTGAAGAATCTAGAGGCCGAGAAAGTGAAACCCAATCCCACCCCCAGGACTCTGTCCCTCCCGTAGATACTTTCACAAATAGGTGAGCAAGGAGTTTAAAGGGGCTTCTCACAAGTAACTAGTGGCAGAACAAGAGAGAATGGCCTCAGCCTGCACCAGGGCAGGTTTAAACTGGACATGAGGAATAATGGTTTCATCAAAAGGGTTGTCAGGCACTGAAACAGGCTGCCCAGGGAGGTGGTTGAGTCACCGCCCCTGGAGGTGTTTAAAAGCCGTATAGATGAGGTGCTTGGGGATATGGCTTAGCGGTGGGCTTGGCAGTGCTGGGTTAATGGTTGGACTCAACGATCTTAAAGGTCTTTTCCAACCTAGATGATTCTATATTTGTAACTGCTTGGGCAAACGATAAGCAGCTGCCCAAGTGCTGACCTAGCACAACCTCAATGCACAAGGCTCAACAGGACTGTTCTGCTGCCTCAGAGCCATCCACACACCAAGCTTTATACCGCCCAAAGCACCTCTTGTATCATTACCATTGCTCTTCCATGATGGAGAAACACCAACTGCCCATTATACTAAAGATCAATTTCTTTGGCTTCTGCTGTAGAGATTTTGGCACAGCAACGTCTCTGGGTTCAGAAGAGATCAGACTACATAGTGGGCTAGAGTCACCCAAACTGTCTGCACTAACACAATCTGCAATCCAGGGTTAAGATTTCCTGCACTGCTGAACACCACCTTTCGTTCAGACACCTCAGAATGAATCAGCGGCCGGGGCAGGAGATGGCACAAACATGTCCTTTGGTGTAGTTATGCAAGACACATTTCACAATGATTGAAAAAAGAGAAACTTCCAAAACCTGCTGAATAAAATCTAGCGTCCAAACCAACATTTCAATACTGAATCTAGGAAAACACTCAGAAAGCTGAGAGCACAGATGCATTAATTATTTCTTGCTGTTGTTTCGATGCTTATGCTTTGGTGTCTGAAGCAAGAGTAAAAAGTTCACTGTGTGAAGCAGAGTGGCATACAGATGCAAGCCAAACGAAGCTGACCTGAGTCTTTGCAAACAACTGTCCTTAGATTACAATAGAAAACTAGATGCAGCCACACTATTCAAACCTAAAACTAGTTGAATCCAAACTATTCAAACCTAAAACTAGTTGAATACACACTATTCGAACCTAAAACTAGATGAATCCACGCTATTCAAACCTAAAACTATATGAATCCCCACTATTCAAACCTAAAACTAGTTGAATCCACATTATTCAAATGTAAAACTAGATGTAGCCACACTATTCAAACCTAAAACTAGATACAGCCACTATTCAAACCTAAAACTAGATGCAGCCACACTATTTAAACCTAAAGCTAGTTGAATCCACACTATTCAAACCTAAAACTAGATGCAGCCACACTATTTAAACCTAAAGCTAGATGAATCCACACTATTCAAACCTGTTCTTGCTGGGAAAAAAAAAATATTTAGGTTACAAATGCCCACTTCTGGCACAGCAGAAGAATCAGTCACACAACTCTGGTTGAGGTAGTAATCATTGGAGTCTAGAAGTAGCTTAGGCCTCCAAAAGAGGAAAAGTTTGAAGGTACTATTTTTGGAATCTAGAAATAAAGCATTTTGAGGGGATCTAGGTTTCTGGAGATGGAGGTTTCTTTTCCATCAATCAGCTCCACATAATAGGTCTTAAGTAAATATTGGAAGCCCAAGGCACTTTTATACATTCCTGTTGTAAATGAAAGAGGTTATATCAAGCACGTGTCCAAGCACTAGTTTACTGTAAATTTATCCCATTTTAACAGGTATAGAGGATTTTAGGCCACCATAAGAGGAAGAGCAACATTTTGACTTTCTCAGGTATCTTAGCACGGAAAACTTACCTTTCCATCAGAGTCATAATTGCACACTAGTAGACATCCTAAATGTATGCTCCCAGGAAGGATTACAGAGTAAGCATTTACTATTAATGTTGCTGATAAAACACGGCTAAATTATTTTATAGCAGAAGAAACACCTGGGGGCAGGGGAAGGAAACTGCTTTTTAAGTCTCCTGTGGCACATTAATTTGCTTATTTAAGTCAAGTGAAGTGCTGAGTGGTGATAGAAAGGGAATTTTGATGAAGTGCTCAAGATCTATTTACTGTCCTCTCTTGCACTGGGGACAACAGAATTACTTACAGAAAAGGAACTATTAAGAGTATGAGTAACAGTGATATAAGACATGGAATATTTTGTAAATAAATACATCATCCAGCTTGCTAAGTATTAACAGCCTCTTTCTACACTGCCCATCTGTATTATCTCATTCTAAACAAAGATGAGCATCATCCTTTGGTGTCTAGAGAGTCCGGATGCAACTACCTCAATTCCTTTGTGCAGCAAGATTTTGATCACAAGTTAATATTCCTTCTTACATCTCTTTGGGAAGTTCAGCACTGACATCAGAGTTTTCTTGATGGCAGCCTGCAGTTCGTGCCTTGTGCTCACGTATGTACGTTGTATGCTTGCACACTACCTCTTCACCAGTTCTGAACACGAGCTCAACCTGAATATATATCCAGTTTTCATTGGATATGTCCCTCAAGAGGTGACAGGAGCCAGATTCTCATTCTGGATAGAAAGTAGGTGAATTTATTTAAGTCCCATGCAGCATAAGTAAAGACATCAGGATCAGGCCGTGCATATTTTAAAAGATTTTAACATTTAAAGCTACATTTTCAGCATGAAAAATGTATTTGAAAGCTAGGGGAAAAAGTATAAAAAGACTTATTTGAGCCAGAACAAAACCAGTCAAAATAGTAATGCCCAAGTTTTACCCGCAGCCTGTTAGCCAACGAACAGCAGTGGTTAGAGAAGGAGCATGGCTTAATAGCTCATCTGAAGCAAACTAGCTGGTGCAAGCATCCCTCTATGGCAGCACAAGGACTCCCGACAGAGGAGCAGTGGACAGCGAGGACACGCCACCAGAGTGTCATTAAACACAAGCTGTCCAAGAGTTAGTGAAATGCCCTCAGAGGTGTGCAGGAAATTACACAGAATCACACAGAATTATCAGAGAGGCTGGAATAGACCTTTGAGATCATCAAGTCCAGCCTAAGACCCGACACCACCCCACCTAGCTAGAGCATGTCACTAAGTGCCACATCCAAATTGGCTCTCCCCATCACCAGGTAAACCTGAATGAAAACCAGTAGCCTCTTATCTCTGTGCTGGTTGCTGCCAGCAATGAAGGGATCTGATAGCCAGCAACAAGTGTTCACAACTCAGTAAGGCTCTCCTAGGAAAATGTCTTAACACTGTCAGAAGTTCAAAACAAAAAACCCAGTGCATTTTCTTATCTTTCTTGAATTGCTGAATCCCTTAAATATTGTATCTGGTGAGTGCCCTTTCAAGAAACAAGGATACTGGCACTTGGGAGATTATTTGGACAATATATAAACTAATTTAATGGTGTTTCAGGAGAAGAACAGCAGACACAATGAACATCAGAGCTCACTAAAATCTCAAGGCCTCTCCGACTGCAACTTTAGCCAATAAAAACTGAAAAAGTTTCAGGATTTACTGTCCCAAACGGAAAGCTGTAATTCTCCAGTATACAGCAATGGATAGTTTAGAAATTCTAGAGAAAGATCCATATAAGTCTATTTAATTACAGAAAGCTTTTACCAAAGAGGAAAAAAAAAAAAAAAATCTTTGCAGAGTGGAATATTATTTAGTGCACTTAGAATGTAGTTTCTCAGTTATATAACTTACAGGTAAAGGGGGACAGTGAGATCCTCAAGGGGAAATAAATAAATAATTTTAAACCCCTAATTCCTGCAGTTTATATAGTCTGAAATTTACTATAAATATACACTGAAATTAAGTGTTTTCTATGTGAGAGAGCTGTTACACATTTTGTAAGGCTAGGGCCTGATGTAGTTCACCACTCCAGGACAAAAGTTGTTGGCCTGTACTCCAAGTCATTCCAAAGCATTAGGCCCTGAGACGAGGCAGGGTTTCTCTTTTCTCTACACTTGACATATGACTTGGAGACCTCAAGCTTGACCACCATTGCCATGCTCTGTTACTGCTCCATTAGAAAGCAGTATTTCCAGTGTGCTGGATAGCCTAGGTCAAAGAAATGCTGCTACAGTAAAGTGTTAATAGAAGCTCTCAAACTTCCCACTGCATGGCACAGATTTGGTTACACCCGTGTAGTTGTTGACCATCCCTCCTTCAGATAGCCAGGAGGAGCACATCATTGCCTTCCTGCAGGCAGAAGGGAACACGCCAAAGCAGTGGGCTGTGGGAGCCACCATGGTGGTCAGGGAGCTCTGTGCTGTGGCAGTGAGGGACACCTTGGCAGGCTGAGTATGACTGGAAGAGAAAGCAGCAAGGAACATAGTTGAGTGAATAATCTAGAAAGAGAATAGAGCGACTGACAAAGCTTTCCATGCCCAGGGAGAGCAGGCAACAGGTTTGTTTCTGTCACATTCAAGGAAGCAGACTTCGTGTAAATTCCTTCCAACTAGAGACAGGTTGCACTAATACACACAACTGCCTCTGGTCTCCATTCCTGTCCTCAAAACAGACCTACAAACAGCGACTAATTGTCTGGGCCAATGGGGCAAGGATATAAATGAGCTATCTCTCATTACGCTGTTTGAAAATATTGATTACACAGACACAGCTGGCAAACACCAGTCATGCTGGTATTCCCAAATCTCTACACTGAGCCTATCTGGTGTACAGTCATTATTTGTGCGAGTTCAGATTATGACTGTTTTCCCTATTGACAAACACGGGTTAAAAACATAATAAACAGAGTGGATTTGTGTTGGTATTATTAATGAATTGGCAACAACTGTCTCTGCGCTGTTCATCTCTCAACAGCTGTTTATATTTTATTTTAAATCTGTAAAAACATTGCTTTGTAATCCCTTGATCTGTACCATAATTTCCTTTTGTTCTGAGTCGTTAAAGGTGTCTTTGAACTACTCAGGGGAAAGAAAAAAGAAAGAAAGAAAAAAAACAAAAAGAAAGAAAAAAACCCAGTTACTCATCTGTTCCTCCAAGAGAAGACCACTTTCATCATAAAAAATGAACATCATAAAAAATGAACACTGAAATCAAAGCAAAAAAACAAAGGTGGATGAACTCTGTGCTGCAATAGCATAGAAGTCAGGATGTCTGTGGAGAACTATTAGTTATTATTGCTTTAAATTGTTCTTGATTTCTGCAAAGGAACAGACCAAGTGAGCTGCACCTAATCTTTCTTCAGAGTTATCTTGTGCGTTTATTCGCTGCTCTCCATCTCAGCTTGCTAAGAATTCTGCTGGCTGTTTGTCACAGCCAGGAACAAGCCTGTTAAGCTCACCCCTTGTTGATAAGTAGGCGTTGTTACTTATGGATATCCTGTTGTGCTGGCCTCCTGGAGTCCTGAATTTTCTTATTGTTCAAGCCGCAGTGATTTCCGGGCAGTGCTCTTTACAAAATACAATGTTTAGTTGAAAATTTGTCAATATGGGTTCTAAAAAAGGTGAGGTATGAGCAAGTACAAATAACCTTTTCTCAATTTGCTTCTCCAACAACTGCGTAACCAGATAAAGAAAAAAAAAAAAAGGAGAAAAAAAATCTTTAAAAACTGGAATGAGAAGGCAGTGCCTCAGCCCGTGATTTATTTTATCGCTGAAGAGATTAGAGACAATGCCCACTTTTGAAACAATGCACATAGGCAAATAAAGTATTCATTACAGCACTGGAAGAGCAAAATAAAGCGTGTCCAATGAAGAAGGTACTGCCAGGAAAAAAGAATAATATCAAAAGATCTCGGGGCCAGCCAGTTCAAATCAGAATACCTCAAACAAAGCAAAAGACGCAAACAAGATTTACAGCAGCATTAGTCTATTTTCTAAAGTTAGAAAATTTCATTAACTTATGTTCTGGGGAGAACATGTGTCCTTAGGGAGCTGCATAAAGGTGATTATTACAACACCTACTTAATGTACATATTTGATATCAACGTACCTTTTGGGATTTCATGGCCACAGACAAGTGATATTGTATTAAGCCTCACACTTTGCACTCAGAGAATTCCATGAATATCGTATTTACCACATTATGCTTTTAAAATAGTAATTAAAGAAAGGAACCAGACTCCTTTTATAGTTCAGTATCTTCTTTATTACCCTGCTCTGTGAAGTACATGATATTCAAGAGAAGGCAGGACAGAGAGACTATCAGATAGAGTGATCATCTAAAAGGGACAAAAAAAAACCCCCAAGAAGATTGTTGAGGGCAAAAGGAAAAGAAATATGAGCGTCTCCGGTCTAAATAAAAACAGAGAAAAAGACTTGGAAAGAATTTCAGAAAAGAAGTATGTTTAATTGCCTACAGCCCCAGGAGAGGTAATTTATGTGCCAACAAGTTATGGAGGTTTTATGTGCCTATTAGTCTGCTATTCAATTAAAAAATGTGTACTTACCATGGCAACCTCTATGTCTCATGATACACATGCTAATTCTAAGATATCTCTATAGAGCACCTTCTTAAAGAAACATACACCCCACCACTAGCCACAGTCACTAAGAAACAGTAAAAGGAATAGTCCATAAAACAAGGAGGAATGGCAATTATGGGACTGGTAATCTTACAGGAGTGTGAGCAGCAACACCTGGGAAGCCAGCAGCGGAACGTATGGACACAGGGCACCACTTGACCTTGCCAGCATTCCCCCTGCCTTCCCCTTCTCACCCACTGAGACAATACTCCTAAGGCTTTGAAACAATGCTGCTTTTCCCGGGGGATCTGTTTTGGTTTGGCTCACTCTTTCCTGAGGCCCCACTTCCACCGAAGCTCTGTAAGCTTTGGAGTGTTCTCTCCTTTATTAACGCCTGCCAGGACACGCACCTTCCCTCTGCTTCAGTCTTCCCTGCCTGGGAATTCCCTTTCTCACCAGCCCACGTCAGACTCGCTGTTCTCAGAGGGCGTTATCCTTCTCCCTCTTCCTTATTAGAGCTTCCCACAACAACAACTATTGGCAAGGCTGATTTTCCACTGGCCGACTCCTTTTCAAAGAAGGAGTATCCACTGCCAAACTCCTTCATCAGCCTTATGTAATTAATGGATCAAAGCATTTTGTCACGCGCACAACCTGAAGAATGAACCTCCTTCAAGAAATACACACTGCCTCATCCGTAATGTTTAAGTATTAAGGAGAATTTAAATACGATCCTTATGAAAGTAAAGACAAGAAGGCATTGAAATGATAACCTACACTTCCAGTGGCTTTCTTGTCACTAATTGCTTCTCATTATCATCTTCCTACCCTTCAGTAAGTACTGAAAGCATTCAGTATTACCCTTCCTGAGGATATGAAATGAGGTAGTCCTCTTTGCTTGTCTACAGCTCATTTAGGGCTAGAGCTAAAGCGTGAAAAATACCGAAAAAAGGAAAGAATCACAGAATCACAGAACCACAGAATCACAGAATGGTAGGGGGTGGAAGGGACCTTGAAAGATCATCTAGTCCAATGCCCCCACCAGAGCAGGATCACCTAGACTAGGTCCCATTGATCACATTAGGAAATGCTGATCTGTGCCACTCTCAAAGTGCGGGAGGTTTGCAAACTTATTTACACTAAGGTGCTGTAGTTCCCATACTGTTTCCTGCTCACGAGCACTTCAGAGGCACATACTATGAGAAAACAGGTATCAGATCACCAGATCAAGCCCTTTGTGGTCACAAACAATGTCACGGAAGTCTTTTTTTGAAAGATTCACAGCATGCCCAGTCCCGTTCTTAATAGTAGGAAAATACTTGCTAGGTTTAAGGAAGCACAAACCAGCACTGGCCTGCGAGGAGCAGCTACTTCAAACATTCTAACTGATGACACTTTCACCTGATGCCAGCAGAGCACAATGAAATGGCAGCAAACTACAATTTCAAGTTTAGCCCCTTCATCTAGACTTTGTTTTCTCTAGCTGGGAGAAGGTGTAAAGTTTTACCCGCATTTCTGAGGCAGAGAAGTGTCAGGGTGTAGTTCCTCACAACAGCAGCAACAAAACCAGATCCAACTGATGTGGGTTACCCAAAGCTTAGAGTAGAGCAACGATCCTACTTAAATCTTCTCTGTCCTGAAAGTGTATCATGCCTTGCTTCTCTGGTGGGTAATGAGACTTGCTGGCCACTTGTCACCTTCTCCCCAGCCTATCAGCGTTGGCTGCGAGGGACCACCACTGACACTGGGGTGAAGATAGGTGAAGTTTCACCTGCTAGTCAAAAGCTTTCTTCCCCAGATATCTCCCCACCTCCTGCTTTCCCCCACATCAGATTAGCCTGCATAAAACACAGAATGGAAATAGGGATCCTGGGTTGAATTCAAGTTAAATGCTGTTGATGGCTCCCCAGAAGATTTACCTTTCCTCCGTGTTTGTACTGATGCTGTAAGGGCATCTTCAGAGGAAATAAAAGCGTCTCCTTGAGAGCTGAGAAATCCATGATTCGGTACATAACAGAAACCCCTGCATTAGGAACTGTAACCTATGTCAAACTAAGGAAAGTTTTGAAGATGTTTGGTATGAATGTGCTGTACTCAAGTTAGATTGCAACTCTTCCCACTCAAGGGAGGAACAGATCGGAGCTGCATTTTCACATGATGGATGTCAGTGATTTTCATGAGCAAGCCACGCTGTCCTTTTTGTATTGCATCTCCAGGATCTTGGGAGGGGAAAGTAGCTAAAACATCCATTTTGATATAAATCCTTTATGGCCTTCAAATTGGGCACTGCCACTTCAATAAGCCACACCCGGTTAAGATTCCTGTTCTGCTGAATTCCTCCCGTTATAATGAGCCCTGAACATCAGGCGGAGGTTGTGATCAAGACAATACAATTAATCACCAGACCGTGCACAATTTCGGTGACGTGAAAATTGCACGCAGTTAGATTTTCTAACTAAAACTAATATTTCATGCCTCGGAAAGGGTGAAGTTTCAGTGCATAACAAAAAAGAATTTTAGAGGTTGAAAAAAACCTGGCAGTCAGCAGGGCCACGTGAAGGTGAATGCATAAATCAAATAGCTATACCATCTGTTACAGAAAACTTAACGGGAATTAAGTGGCCCATATTTTCTAAAAATGTCTTTCTTCACAGTGTGCAATATCACTGAATATCTAAGGAGAAATACTGGCATCCGACTTTAATTAGGAAACAGAGTTTTGAATACAACATGAGCTTAGTCAAACTATCAGCAAGATAACATTATTAGGAGAGAAATAGGAATGTGTACTTGCAAGGCAATAAAAATAGATCTTTTTGGTGGGAGGAAGAGGGGAGATTAAAACTGTGTAGCAGCCCCATTTCCAGTATTTTTTCAGCTGCAGCTTGTGGCCTCAGACATAGAAACAGTGACAGGCAGGCCAAGGGAGGCTTCTAGGAGACTTCTGGGAGACTTTCCATTCTGATGTGATCTAAAGTACGGTGGTCACTTAAGCGATTTCAAAAGTCACAAGCAAAAAAGGTTTCCTGCGTATTTGAAAGTATATTTCCATGGAGCAGTCGTTTCTTAGGTAAATGCAGAATTTGCCAGAAATCCCACTCAAACTGCAGAGACAAAATGCAATTCTCAGCTCTTTCTAGGCTCAGCTCCAATGCCAGCTGGTGGGAAGGCATGATTTCTGGAGAGCTCTGGTAGCACCTTTCCTCCCTTTCACCAGTAAAAGAAAAGCATGAGAATTTTTTTTCTACACCGCTGGGTTCTAAAATCTTCAGAGATTTCTTTTTTTTTTTTTTTTTATTTTTCCCCAAGAGTTTGCACATCTCTACTCAAGGATTCTGAAAGTTCTGTCTGCACACTGACAATAAAGATCAAAACGGCAGGCAGAAGTGCAAACTTTATACAGGAGCGGAATAAGAAAGACAGACTCCCTTATAGAGGTGTTACATATACTGGTTGAAGAGTTGATATAAAAACCTCAACAGAATAGGTTAAATTCAGTCCTACAACTGAATGTTTTAGGAAAATGATTTCAGACTAAGAAATGGAGGAGGGTGAAAAGAAGTAAAGGAGGGACACAGAAAAAGGCCAAGTGACACACGGCAAGACGATAAACAAAATGCATTTTTTAAAAGCTAAAAGGGAATAACAAATTGAGGTTTAAAAATAAAACAAAAATAAAATACTATTTTCTTATTTCTGGTTCTGCCATTGCTATTCATTTTCTTCTGCTCCCCCTTCTCAATCTTACCTCCTCTACAGATATTCTAAACTCTCTTGGGAACGATGTCCCACTATTTATAGTGTCTAACAAAATAGACCCTTGCTCTCAGCTTGCTCCTTTTAATATTACTGTAGCACACAAAGTAAAGAGGAATAATGGTAATAGTTGGGAAATGTGCTCAGTAATTTTTCACCTTAACAGTTTTAACAACAAATGGCAGTTCTGTGACACCGAGACAGCTCAACGAGGCCAATGATATTCAGTTTATCAGTAAAACTGGAAGATAATAATCACATCTCATCTCAGTTGATCCAAAATAAAAATGCTTGCTACCTAAACGGATCCGAAATGTTTCAGAAACTGTATTTCACGAACTGCACATGGATCATGAGAATTCATCTTTTAAACAGCATAATCCATTGGCCACTCAACAGCTGGGTCATATTAAAAGTTGAAGTCCAGCGAAAAAGTCTATCAGACACCAAAGCAGCTACTACTATAGGGCCACACAGTTTAAGATTGAACTGACTTGAAACAAATAACACTATATATCTAAGTGAAAATCCTGAAAAAAACCCCACTCCATCTTTTCCAATGAAAAAAGTCTCTGAATAAAAAAAAAAAAAAAATCATCATTTTATCCTGTTTCAAGATAACATCCCAAAATACGAGTGGGATTTTTTACAGGGCAATGAATTTCTGCTAATTGCCACTACTGAGAAGTTACTAGAGCTTAGGAATAACCTCACTGTGTGGTTCCCAGACTGACAGTTGACAGGGGATGAGCACCTATGACAGAAAGGAAGGAAAGAAAGAAGTAATTCTTCAGAAGTTAAAAAGCAGTCATGAAAAGTGCTAAAAACCAGGTTGCCATGGAAAGCAATAGATATGTGAAGCAGGTTTGGATACGGTTCAATGGTGTGGAGAATAATCAAAGGGTATTTTGAATATGCATACTTCCAGAAATGACTAAAAAATGTGGGTTTTTTTCTTTTCTCTGTGTGTTGCTGGAAATGGGAAATAGCAGGAATAGAGGTGTGCTGTAATTAAAATGGCTTTCATTACATAAAGCACGTGTGTGGAGAGGGGAAAAAAGGGATTTCCTCCTTCTTTAGTGGGCGTGGAAGAAAAGATTCTCTTGCAAAATTTGATATAATGCACAGAAATATGTATTTAAAACATAATAAAAGAAAATTAACACATACAGAAGAGTGATCACAGAATAATCATTTTAATTGTGGGGGTTTTTTTGGGTGTGGAGTCCTTGTTTTTCTTGTAGCAACTGTTTGGGATTTAATGCCTTACTCTGTGTTTGTTAATGCACATTAAGTACTCCAGAAATATAAATTATAAATAAGTAATTAACTAATTTTGATTAAAGCTGGCTTGGGTGATGTATTTCCTGAGTCGTCAATGGCTGGAAGTTCAACAGATAACGGAGGTGTGTTCTACAGTGAACACCAGGCTACACCCACTGTGGAGTGTGCACTGCTGTTGAGAGAAAGCCCTGCCAGCCTTGAAGGAACAAGCTCAGGTTCAGGAGCTGTCCTACCGAGAAACATAACCCCAGTGCCCAACATCTCAGCCATCCATGAGGGCAAACTGGGAAGGTGCTCACTTCACCTCACCCAAAACACCTCCAGTTGTTAAGGCAGGGTGAAAATGTTCCTCCTTAGGCCAGGGACCAGAAGCCCCTTTCACTGTCTCTCTATGAACGAGGTTATTAAGAGGCTGTTAGAGGTCCTAATGGGGTGGTATCCCGGCCCCACGGGGTTGCCCTGACAGGCCCACGGTGGTCGGGCTGCTGTGAGCCAGCCAGGACATTAAGACTCCTCAGCACATACTCGCTGGGTCCTTCAGCCATTCTCAGAGCAGACATAATGTCTGGCTCCTTGGAAGGGGATGTTGCCAAGGGCTACACTCGGGGAGTGAAACTAAACACACTTGCAAGCCTAAATCAAGAGCAGCATGTATTGGTGGGGATAGAGCAACACCGCCGGCTCCCAAATATACTGTGTGTATATATCAAATCAAGCTGCAGTAACCGGGGATTTTCTAGCAATATATACTATGGTTGAATTCCTGTAATTCTCCTATTAAAATCTTTTACCATAACAATCTGTATTTAAATAAATATCCCGTTACATGGCTCGTGCTCACCGAGTGTTATTACTGCCTCTTTCCAAGAGAGAGCAGCAGTGAATTGTACTATCAGTACACTGGATAGTTACACTCAAAACACACTCAATTTACATTTTCGACTCTATAACCTTTCAACCTACTGACCATGAAAAATGCTCCAACATAACGTGACACATATAAATGTTTAAAGTCCAAAGGGTAATTATCTATATTCATAGTTAAAACTGTGCCTTGATTTCACAATAGAAACCATATGTTCGCTCAAAACACTTTCAATAGGCTAAATAACACCCAGATTAACCCTGAGTTAGTTTACTGGTTAAAATAATAGCAGCATCTTCTTCTAATTCAGTAGTTCATTTATCATTTCTGATCAAGGCACTGAATGTGAACTTTCGATATATGAAAGCTTAACTTGAAAAATAAACTGCATGCAAGAATGGCAGAAATTCCACCAATTGTTAAATTTTATCTTTAATGTCATGTAACGTGCCTGATAACAGCTCAAAATATGCTATTTAGCTTCAAGTAGAATTCTGTGTTGCCTTCAGTTTAATAGACTTAATTCTCTCTCCCAGAAGAAAAGGGCAACGACTTTCTGACTTTTTTGTGTTCGTGTCCACAGAACAGTGCTTAACAGCTGGCTATTTGGAACAAATCTTGACCATTTCTTTCATGAAAAATGCCTTTGGCCCAAGTCATTTCCAGGCAGTACGGAAAGTATAGAGCACAAGCACTGTAACACTCACCTAAGGCCTCTGCAGCAGCAGTAAGAAAAGAACAGCAGTGAAAGGTATACTAAATATGTTTTGGAATAAGCAAACTATTTAGATACGCATTCCCTTATCTTGTTTCCACTAAGGCAGAAAGAGATTATTTTGAACCTTTAGAATCACTGCAGCAGAAAATTACAAACAGAAGACAAAATTGTATATTACAGGAGTAATGAGAAGTCAAAGGAAAGAGACGTACTTAAAAAAAAAAAAAATAGCAAACAGGCAAATGGCTTTTCAGTGAGTGCCAACTCTCTGCACATTAAACTGGTTAAAAGCTCCTTCTCTCCCTGCTTGTCATGTCATTGTTCCCTGTCAAGCAGCAGAGAACACCTCCAGCTAGTACATGATATACAGGATGCTTCATCAAAAAAGGTATTCTCTGTCTTTGAATTTGAATTGACATTTTCCCTATGTATATTACGAAAGCCCTCTGGAAATGGCAACGGACTACGGCGCAGAAGGAGCTGGGAATTTTGCAGAAAGCTCACTGGAATGCTGGTCTCATTTCAGAATGACATTATTGCACGTGGAAATGATTGCCTTAAAAATACACAGGTACAACTATAAAAAAACAAAGGGGAAAAAAAAAAAGTCTTTGCCTCGTCTTCAGCTGAGCTTCAGTTTTATACAAGAAAATTGAGCTCTTGTGTGTACAAGGTGCTTTGTTCCACCTCTCCTGCCTCGGAATAGAAAAATGATTCTCCTACGGGGAGAGGCTGAGGCCGCGTGTTCGGTTTATTAGAATAAGAGCATTGTCCCTCATAAATTTGGAATCTTCCCTTGAACTGCTGGCATTCTAAAATGTTGTAATTTTACATCCATCATTGCATGATATGCCCTAAACAAGGCAGTGGAACCATTCACCCTTACAAAAGCTGGCACTCAACCAATTTATTCACTCTGCAAGAGTCTTTATACAGTTCTCTTGTACACCTTTGCCATCATTTATGCATCATTTACCATAAAGATAGGAACTGCTAATAAATCCGTTATACTGAACGCTGGAAGTAAATCGGAAAGGTCTTTTGTATTTAATATCTCAGTGACTCTGTAGCCTTCATTTTGTCATACTGTAGATTATTTCTGGAGAAGCTTTACTTCTGTCCCAGTTGTTATTTATCAGCAATCCTGCACGTCGCCATAAAACCCAACGCACTGAGCATTTGTGTTTCTATGCCAATTGTTTTGCAAGATTAGTCCAAGTTAATATGGCTACAGGATGGCTTCCCTAGCTACATGTAACTCCAATTTGAATTGGATGAACTTGGCTTGAAGAGGACTCAGAATGTGTCAGAATTTCTTGCTGTGTTTGCAGAACACAGAATTTTTACAATTCAACTTGAAGGACTGTTTCTTTCTGCTCTGTCAGCAGTGCAATTATAGCAGGGGTTCCCAAATGAAAGAGCTTGATTAGTGGTGCTACTGGAAGAGCCTGGGGTGGAGGAATGCAAGAGCACCTGTAATACAGACTAATAAATACCTGGATACCTGTCTCCTCTCATGCCACACAGCACAGTTCTGTTACGGCCTCAGGGAGGAGGGTGAGCTGGGGATCAGAAGCGTATCCCCTTCAGTGCCTGTGGTGGCTTTTCTCGAGGCTGGATGCTGCTGCCGTTGTGGTTCAACGTTGCTCCAGTGACAGTGGCATCTGATCACACTCAGCTGAGGAATTTCCTCATTTGTGAAAGTGGAAGAGCATTTTGTGTGCTTTTCAGTACATTTTAAACCGAGACAAAAGGTGGGTAACAAAGCCAGGTGAAGAGTTCATTAAATTTCCCTCATTAAGTCAACCAGTAAAGAAGAAATGATACATTGTTAATGTTAATCAAGCTAAATCATGCTCTGCAGATTAACAGATTCCTGACTGTTAATGCCTGAAGTGATAAGAGAGGCTGTTAGGAAACAAGGCAAGCAGCAGTTCCTGTTGTTAAAATGCTGGAACCCAATTTATTTACAGACATAAAAGACAGCAGAGGAAGAAGCTTTCATCGTCATCAATGTGTAAATGATGGAATCGTGGTTTCCATTGAACTCTATTTAAAGGATTCTCCAAAAAGATTCAGTTTCTAGGAACTGGCTCCTTTCCTTCGTGATTTTGCTCTTTTTTTCACAGTGGTGTTCTCCTGATGCTCTATTTGAGCCTAAATTTAACACACTGAGATACCCAGCAATTCTAACTGTCATTGAGTACTTTGGCAGGTTTTATACCTTACGGTCATTCTCTTAACTGTTCCTGTCTGGTAGGAGATTTATTTATTATTTGTTTCAGTTTTTTAGCAGGCTTGACTCTCCAAAAGATGTTTATGTGCTTCTGGATACCTCAACCGAGCCATGACTTCCACGACAAAGACTTCAGTGATTAATCTAAGTAGAAGGTAATTGCTAGGCTTCCTGCAATTTTCTTGTAGACAAACTTCCTCCTTTCTTCCAGTAGCTTTTCAGCAAATATTTGTGCTACAAAACATGTTTGTAGAATCTCTTAATATCAGAGGACAATAACATTAAGGAGCACTGACTCAGCTGCGTTCAAATCTGTGAAACGTGCTCTTATCTACTCTTTTGTAAGAGCCAATTCATGTGAAGACCTCTTTGTTAATTGTTCACATTTATCTTTACCGTCTTCCATTCTTTTTCATTTTTATTATTGTTAAGGGCATATTTTTTAAATAATAATTCATCATCTTTATAATTCAGAATTGTTATTAATGTAATCTTCCTTTTCTATTGAAAGAACTTTCTCATTAGGAATTTTAGGAACACTTTGAATCTTTTTTTGTTCTCACAGCCCCATACCTTTTCTCCTACAGTGATAAAGGGTGCTCTGTTGGCTATAGAGTAATCTAATTTGTTTATCTTCTTATTTCAGTAGAATTTTGTATTTATTTTACTGAACTTTGGGCTTTTTTCTTGTGAAGCAACATCGGCTGCTTCTTTCTTTAAGAGCGGTAGAAAAGAGGAAGATTTTAATATCCTTCCTCAGTCATCCTCCATGCTTTTTATTAATCAGACAAGAAACTCTGGACACCCTGGAGTCAGTGGCAACATTGCTATTGACCTCGAAATGGCCAAGAACTTAGCTTAGATGTCTTAATATAAGTTTGGCCAGTTGTCTTTGTACTCTGCAACAGATCCGTCATTTGCCATACTAAATTTAAACAGCTTATGGTCCTTGGCTCCGAGATATTCCTTTATTTTCCTATCCTCAGGCAACTCCATCCTCTCAGTAAGAATTAGATCTAGGGCAGTTTTGCCTTTTTCTGCAAATGATGAAATTTTCTCTTTGACACAGCATGCTTGGCTATATCTGTTTCCCAACAGATTTATGAGCAGCTAAAATCCCCCGTGAAGAAAGTATTTTCTAGCCAAGAATCTTCTGTACCCTGCTGTCCCTACGTTTGAGTGGTTTGTAGCTGATACCCACTATTTTTCAGTTTTGCTTTCTAATTCCCTGTATCAACCTTGCAGGGAAGTTGTGCGTGCACTGGTTAGCCACGTTGCCGTCAACACCACCACCTTACTGGTTTTACCAGCTTTGTGGAACAGACTGTCAACTTTTTATGGAATCTACAGGAATTTCTTTTGGAGACTTGAGACGTGCGACGTTGCTGGGATTTGCCTTGCTGCCTTTGTGATTGTTATATAATATTGGCAATTGGGAGAGTGAACTAGCACATGTAAATGATCAAAATAGCTAATTAAAATGAACAGGTCGAACGATTTCCCGAGCGGCTCTTCTACAGATGAGACAACAGCCCAGATTCAGATGGCTTCAATTCTCCATGAATTCCTTAATCTAATATTTCCCACTGGCTAGGTGCCCCTGAAGGCCTCCAAGCAGCTAGCAGGAAACACAGGTACGGGAATTTAGGCTACCTAAATCTGGAGTACGGTGCATGCCCACGTGGCAGATCGCAGCTCTGTTTGCACCAGCAGAAGATCCAAGATCTCTATTTCCACAGACTCGCCCCACTGATAGGCAGTAGAGATAGTCACAGGGGTCAACGATTAAACATCTGTGCATTTCGACTCAAAAATTCAAATTGCCTTTCTACTAATAGTAAGCAGTGCTGATTTGATACTTGCAGCTAAAAACATCCCTGGAAAGGGGAAAAGAAAAGATGCAGTTTTGCTGAAGGGCTAACAGGATTCATTTGAATCCCTTTATATCTGACGTGTGAAATGGGGTCTCTGACCATCGATAGGCTCAGGGGAGCCCCAGGGGAGGCCAGACAGGGGCTGTGAGGCACGTGAGTGCCCCTGGGGTCCTGCAGAAATGCCATGATCTAAGCAATTACAACAGCTATGAGCAGGATAACACCCATCACCTGCCTGGCACAGAGAGCAAGGGGGAGAAACCCCCACGAGTGTGAGGAAGTTTCAGAGCCAGCTGCTGGCAGCAGAGGAAGGCCCAGAGTCTGGACCGGGCCTCCTGGCACCGTAGCTCCTGAGGTGCATGGCTTTGGCAGGATGGCTGGGTGCCTTTCTGGCTGCGCCAGCCCGGACGCTGCCTCTCTGCCCTCCGGATCTAAGGTGTCCACTACTGCTTCAGTCCCCAGGCTCTCGTGTGTGCCTTGCCCTTCTGTTCCCAACAGTTCCGGCTTTGGCACCTTTTGGTTTTTTATCCTTCCCCAAAACCCAGGGAGTAGACTGCAGGCTCCCTGGAGGAGTATTTTCCCTGCCTCTGGATGGTAGGAGGAACAACTGCAGAGGAAATTGCAGTGAATCCTGCTCACCCCAAGAACAGCACTTTTTTAATGCAAAGGAATCCTTGGAGAGCTTAGCTGCCAAGCTCTAGGAATTTTTCAGAGTATATGCAAACTGAGATTTCTTTTTTTTTTTCTTTCCCCCCACTTAGAGCATGTCTACAAAGATGAATGCAGACATATCTTGCAGCAGAACTTTTCACCTCCACCACGCTACGGTTCTACAGCGCTGGACCCAATCTGGCATGTTCCCAGTTAGCTTAGAGCACAGGCTGAGCGAGGTGGTGGCTGCCTGCACATTTCAACACAGCCATACTCTTAGTTTCCTCTCATAAATTTTATTCCAGAAAATAAATAAATATCGTCTCCCTCACACAACCTTTTCTTTTTTTTTATTACAATTCTTTATCGTGTCTCCAAACTGTCACACAATTGAACTTCTCTGTTTACATGTATACACAGTACGAAAAAATATAATGGTCTAAGAAGTTTGTATTTAATGCAAAACAGCTGACAAATTAAGGCATACTTTTCTATCTCAGCTTTCCTGTATAATAACATTTGATTGTTTCTGGAAGACTGCAGTGGGGTTTCTTCTGTACGTTTGTTTTGCAGAACAGTTTTTAGTTAGGGAAAAAATTGCTTCCTTGTTTCTTAAGAGTTCTTCTGTAATTTCAATTTACAGTATGTCCTCTTGCTGCAATATTTGTTTTAGGGGAAAAATAGTAACCTGGATTGACTGTCTCTGCAGCATATTAGATTTTATGTATTACAATTAAATTCCCCTCTGAGCCATCTGGTTTACAGATTGTATAGATTTTAAAATTTCAGTTTGTCCTCCCAGTTTACCTAGATTAGGACCACCTTTTCTAGTTTTAGTCTTCAAGAATTCCCTATATTTTAAATTTCCAGTAAAAGTAATGATTACTGGCATACAAAGTTGTTAATAATCCTGAGCCCATGGCTTCAAATATTATCATATGGAAGATACTTGCCAGGCAAAGAAGCACAAAAGTGACCTGTCAACTCTTTCTAGTTTTCCTCCAGATAGAGGAAAACTCACCTTCATCTACAATATTTCTTTGCTTTTGGCCACGCTTAATATAGGTAACACTATAAACTCTGCTACTCCGTATTTAAATAATTGTAGGGGGTCGTAATTGTGCAAACCTGATTCTGAGTTTTTTTTGGGATCCCACTGAGTAGAGACTGAGAGAAAGGACACTGATGGCAAAACCAAGATGTTGGGTCCCTACATCCAAAATAGAAATGCAAAAACTTTAGCAAAATGTCTAAGCAGCACTTGAACTGCCCAATGCTGGGCATTTGTCTTGCAAGTTCTTGTGACGCCTGCAGGTCTGCCTGTGCAGGGGTCCAGATCTACCTGGCTTTTGCAGTGAGGCACCAAACTGGAGCAGGGAAGTTGGATCTGGAAGCCACGCTTTGTTGCAATGCCCTAAGTGGGCATTAAGCAAAATTCAGGTATTTCTTAGATGAGGTGGGTGGGAGTACAGGCCTTGGGGGCTGTAATTTTAGATGAACTTATATCTTCGTTAGTCACTGGGTCAATTGCTTGATCCTGCCACAACTTATTTGTTCTGAGAAATCTGAGACTAAACCATTGACAGCTTTGTACCGGGGACTGTGTAAATAGTTATCCTGTACCCTAAAAGAAGGTCTCACGAATTACAGCTCCTCTGAATCCTGACAATCCTCTTGAATCACGACAAGCTCTATTTTAGGATAGCAGCCTAAGCAAAGACCAATGTACATTGGGAAACGTTCTCCTTAACTCTCCAGCCAACCGTTAGTTTTTTTCATGTTACCGTGCACATTTTTAATAGCATTCTTTTGTTCAGGTGTAGAAACACACGATTAGAGCACGAACGTGAGTATTTTGAAATCCTCACAGAGAGGACAGCAGACCAGCAGTGCAGAGCAGCACTATCAGATAGAAGGAGTAGCCAGCAGAGGTATTATTCTTGTAGTTGGAATTAGCGCAGAATTTTTGGCATCCGTGTTGTAATTGTGATAGTAATTGTCAGCCTTGGAATGACAGGAAGCACAGTTTGGCGTGAATCTTTTTTGTGCACGTTACAAGCCTGTTTAACCTTCCCCAAGTTATTTGGAATTGCATAAACAGGGATACCACGCTTACTGGTAAGAAAATCGGTCTTATCAGATCGCTGTGTTAAAGTTTGCTGTGTTCCCTACTCCTAGTAACTATTTTAGTCCTCACCTCACGGCTTTTCCCACAAAGAAAAGGTGAACTCACACACCCTCCCTTATATTCTGTCTTATTTCACGGACTTGGGCAGAAAAGAAGGTTCAAATATGAATTTTTATATTACCTCTTTAAGATTTTGCCCCAGTTCATCTCTGAACTGCAATAGAGCTCTCCTTTGCCAGCCAGTTGGTCTAGGAATCATGGACAGAACTTGTTTCACACTGCATTTCTTTTCTTGTGTCTGTTTTTCTATCCATTCCCTATGACCACCCCCAAGAGGCACAGCACATGATATTTGATGAGAGGACCTTGTATGGAGTATCTCCTTTGGAAAGAAATGTTTCAGATGATGATTTTCAAGGAAGATATACTAAATATTTCATAATCATCTTCTCAATTTTCATAATAGTCACTTGTAAACATTATCCTTATGAACCTTAGTTTCTTTGTTTAGCCCCAGCCTATTTCTAAATTAGCATCACATTTAACATGCAGAGTCATAACCTCTTACAACGGCAAGAGTAATATGGCAAACTGCCTTGAAATAAATTGAACACTGCAAAAATATTATGAGATCCTAGCACACCCACTGGAAGCCTTGATGTATAAAGGAAATTCTCACAAATATCCTGTTTCCTGCTGAGTAGGATTAAGTCCAAGCAAACAAAAAGTTTGTTTGGTTGCAGCCACAGTGCTGAGGCATGGAGGGAACTAGATGGGAGAGAAGCCTCTCCAGCATCACAAGGCGTAGAAAGTCTGCTGTGCCCAGAATATGCAAAACACAGATGACAGTGCCATTAGCCACCCCCACCCTCTCCGGTAAGTGCTTCTGTAGTATCACTTTATGATTATCAAGCTGAGTTCTGAAGGTTTCATAATATTACCGGGTCGTAATCCTCAGCAGAAGGTATATTGCAAGAGGCCTCAATGTTTACCAACTTTATTTCATGGTTTTCAGCATCAAGTAGTGCCTGAGAGTAAAGTATACACCACTAAAATGACAAAAATAAATAAAGAATAGTTCCAAGGAAAACATGATGAAGTCAACCTGGTTAAAATACAGAATAAAGGAATTCCTTCATACTAGAAATTTCTTAGGAATCAAAAAGTGAAAGCAATGACCAGATGAGGAAAGCAATAACTAATACAAGCTAAATATTAACATGATAAATACTAGTACAAAGAAACTTTTATGGAATGTTTATCAGCCCTTATACATGAACTGAGGTAAAAACAGAGCCCAAGGAAATGGGAGCAATAAAGAAAGGTAAATGGTAAGGGGAAATCCAGCCTTGGAGTGAAGCACCAGAAGAAGTTTAAGAATAAACCATTAAAATAAATGGTAGCACATTTCCAGATGTTCTTCAGGAGTTTTAAAGGGCTACAGATATGAAATAGCTGCCCATTAAACTACGGTTCCTAACCTAACCTGCTGCTTAAATCAATGCTGGTATTGCAGAATGAAAACATCAACCCTTGTCAAATGGTATCTAGGTTCCAGGTATGGCTACGGCTCGGTCAGCTCTACCTGACTTTTTGTGCCAAAACATATAACATTAAGTTAGTAGATCTGGGGAGATCAATAGAGAAAGTCCTGCTTCAAGTACCTTACTTGAGAAGCAGCAAGAATAGGAGTGGCCTGCTCATTGTCTTCACAATAGTTCTCTCACCACAGCTTCCTAAAAAAAATAAGCTCTTATGGAATAGGAAGAAGTGTTTTCATATACTGGTTCAAAGGGGAGAAACCAGGTGCAGGAGTGCTTTTAGTAACTGACAGAGTTCCCTAAGAGGATCCTCTGGGGACACTGGAATATGAGTTATTCAACAAATTTCTACATGCTCTGGAAAGATGGGTGAATAGTGATGTAAAAAAAAAAAAAAAGTTTTCCTGATAATATCATTCAGAAAATTTTACTTTGAAAACTGCCTGCCAGCAGAGTGTTCAATTCATGTAAGAATAAAACAGTCTGAAGTGGGCAATGTTGTGGATAGTCCTCTAAAAATTTCATAGCTGTGCTCACGAGCAATCGGAAAGAAAAACATAATGTTAAGAATTACTGGGAGGTTAGGAATTGTCAGAAGGCTACAAAGCAGAAAAGATGGTCGTGGGATTTTACAGGTTTGTGTCAGTTTTTTCAGCCGCTTTGTGTCGTTCTGGCTCCGCTATCTGCATAAAGAACACGAGGGAATGGAAGAATGGTTAAAGAAAAGAACTATTGAAGCGCTGGGTTGGTCTCTGTAGAAGGAGAAAATTAGAAAAAAAAGCTAGTTTTAGAATTCATTCTGTAAAATGTGACTGAGATGCCCATACAACCATAAATGGGGAGAATATGAGTAGGAAAAAATATTATTCGATATTTCTAATGAAATAAGAATTACTCTAATTCAATTATCAGAGAATAGATTTTAAACAAACCAAAGGAACCATCAAAAAGAGCACTTTTCCACACAGCTTGCCATAGTGTGGCATCTCACTAACAAAGGCTGCTGTAGGAGGCAGGAGCAAAATTAATTCAGAAAGGAATGTGAATTAGTTTGAAGGATATCCCTACTGCTTGCTGTTAAACACGTTGGGTGGGAGGCTCAGAAAGACCGAACCACTGAATCATAACCTAGAAAGCTCAACTAGGGGGTTGTCCATTTGTCTTGTTCTTAGATGACTTTCCTAAGAACCTGCATCTGACTGCTGGTGGCTAGGAAAAAGCTGCTGGTTGACTTGGTCACATCCTCGTACTCCCAGTAGTAACTGGGATCTCTTAACTGTCCTTGGCTTTGTGATTAGCTGGTATTTGTTGGAAATACTAGCAAGAGCTAGCCAGTTATTCATTGGCACTAAGGTTTTAGGTTTTTTTCTCTATGCATATGTGTACAAATGAGCTTGATTTCTTCCAGTGTTTCTCTTAGTCAGATTTAATTAGGTTGGAGAAACTCTTGCTACCATTTATCTTGTACTGCTGGGTCAAAAAAGTGAGCATACTGGATTCTGTTTTGCCATGAGTTAGAACCTCTTAAATATTATAAATTTACCCTAAATCATTTTACCTCTGTTTAAAAGCCCTATTCTAAGATGGAAAATGACTTAATATATTATTTTTGGATCTATTCCATGAATATCCATGACTTTCTTGGCCTCAGTATCATGAATATTTTATTGCATACTAGAACACTCTCTACGTATTAGAGAGCCCATTTTTGTGACGGAATTTGGCAGGTGATTGTGCTTTTGCTGTTTCATTACAGTTATTTTTACTAGTATTACAATAATGCTCAGAGCCCCCACGTGGATTAAAGCACCATGGTGCTAGGTGCTTTAGCAGAACTGGAAGATTCTTTTCTGTCTGCAAACACTGGTAGTCTGAACAGGTAAAACAGAAAAAAAAGAGTGAGCAAGAAAAAACACAGCAGAGCAATGAAGTGACTTGCTCCCCATTACAGAGCATGTTGATGATAGAAATGAGGACTATAACCTTCATTTTCTAACTCCAGCTGCTCTCTTGTTCACCCATTTGATTGAAGATAACTGAAGAACACAGTGTTCAGCTTGGAAAACTGGGTTTACAACACTGTGTACTCGGCTCTTACAATTCAGTTTTGTATCGGGTAAAGCATTCTCTCCCCTTTATGGCACACAAGTTGTGCTTACTTATAAAACACTCAGGCAGAAGAAGACTCTTACTACATTACAGTTGTTATCCTTTTTTTAGAGAATTAGCATCAACAGCCTTGCAATATGTTTCTTACCGTAGCCAAAATATGTTGTGTTTTTATCTTCTATGACTACAGATGATGGCAAATCTGTTCTGGTTAAGAAGTATGGCAAAGATTTTTAACACAGCGTCAAAGACTTAAAAAAATACACGTATCTGTATATACAAAATATTGTTCTTAGCTTACCAATCGCTGTCGTTAGATATGCAAAACAGTAAAAATCCTCTGCTGATCATGATATAAAACAAGTGACAAAGGGTACAAGGTGTCAGCGTCTAGAATAATTTGTTCACAGCAAATATATCCAATAGCAGTGCTAAAAAAAAAAAATAAATTCCCTAGAGGCCAAGTTATGTTTTTTAATCCCCGTGTGAGCCCTGGCATTGCAAACAAGGTACTATGAAAATTTCTACAGATGGCTGTTTAATGTGTAAATTAATCTGCCTCAGTAAGGATCATGCTAGTCAGTGGCAGTTATAATTATAGATCAGTGTAAGATCTTGCTCTACAAATTTGTACAACCACAAAACTACCATAAAGACACACGTTTATTTAAATACTTTAATTATTTACTGTCAGGATTTGTGACACATGTATGCTTCAGCTTACAAACATTAACGAGGAATGATACATTACAGTGGAGCGAGCATAAAAATAAACAAGGTGGTTAAAAAAAAAAACCCACAACCAACAAAGCCCAAGATGAGGAGAACACGGGGAAAAAAAATTGTAATCAGACATAACGTATCTCACTGCGTGTTGCTGTCCTCAGGAAGAGAAGAGAACAACTCAAGTGCAACATGTTAGAAAGAAAAAAAAAAATCTATGTATCCTCAATTTGGATGTGTATTTACAACTCGAATAGAAAGGTATGGAATAAAACTTCAAGGCAAGCGGTGAAAGCAAATGTGTTCACAGTTAATGAGATTTGAGTGAATTTTCAACCTCTTTTTTTCTTTTCCTGAAGAGTTAAGGGAAGCAATAACCTTGAAAAGCTCATCTGTTCTGGTTACTCATGTCAGAAAACAATCCCCTGCTCTCTCTGTATCAACGCGCGCCATGGCAAATGGGCAGCAACTGACAAATATGCTTTTTAAAAAAATGTATTTTTTTTTTAAAACCACCCTGCTTTAACCCTGGCCATAGCCAGTTAAATGGAAACAGAATTTAAACGAGCTAATTTGAAAGGGCTCTTTCCTTTACAAGAAGGAGAGAGAGAGAGAGAAGGAGAGAGAGAGAGAGAGAGAAAGAGAGAAAGAAAGAGAGAGAGAGAGAGAGAGAAAGAAAGAGAGAAAGAGAGGAAGAGAAAGGAGAAAGAGAAAGGAGAAAGAGAAAGGAGAAAGAGAAAGGAGAAAGAGAAAGGAGAAAGAGAAAGGAGAAAGAGAAAGGAG
>JAAGNO010009656.1:41502-65872 GCA_033439905.1 Ceryle rudis | reverse complement strand
CTTTTTTGTTTTTGAAATTTTACCTTTTTTTGAAATCTTTTTTATCAACTCTTATAATTTTGATTTTTAAATATTAGATTTTAGTACCTTTTTAGGAATCTGCACTTTGGTAGCCTCACCTATTTTTCTACCAACGTTCTCCATGTGGACTACTCTTTACTTTAAAGAACTATATAATTCTTTCACAAAAGGAATACACGTGAAGGACAACCATGAAATAGCACAAAACCACCATCCATTTCTGAGCTCTAGTTCAGAAAATAACACTGAGCAGCCTGTAAGCATTTAAAATGGACAATGGAAAAGTATTGATCATATGACTGATAGCTGGATATTACCAATAAACAAGCAGTATTTTTTTCTGGTGGGTGATAACAGGGAGTGGTTTTGGCGTGTACCTGCTTTCTGAAGAACAGAAATTAACACCCTACTTAATGAGTGCAATAAAACCCTATAAAATCTAATAGTTTGAATATGGTTCCTCCCTGGCCTTTTAGGGAGAAGGGACTTGCTACTTTAATTTCAGTTTTTGAAATATATTTTTTAAAGTTCCTGGCCCCTAATATTAGAGTTGTAATTGTTCTACTTATGTGCAGGGCTAAAAGGTAGTCATAAAAAAGGACACCTAAGTATCCCCCTAAATGTGATGTAAAATAACTTCTGTGCATCAAAAATGGCAATCTTCAGAGTGCAATATCCCCAGTGAAGGGCTGGTAATGGTCCTTTTCCAGAGGAGTAAAGATGCCATTTTAAACCTGCAGAGTTTTAAGATAAAGGTATTTTAGACCATCCCACAGCATAATCTGTTTCTGGCCTTGGAACAGGCACCTGTTTTGTCAAGAGATTTCACAGTTGTAGAAAAGAGGGAGAAATGCATTGACAGAATTGCTTTAAAAAGTAACTTTAAATTGCTAAGAGGTTGCAGTCTTTCATTAAGTTCCAGGGGAATGGGGTTAACACACAGGAGGTAGATCAGGAGGTTAGGAAGAATCAAAAATAATTTGCAATATTTGATGTACTGCTCTGCAATTTCTTACATGATGTTTCTTTCACCATTGTGTGTTGTGACTGCTCCTGCCCTTTACGCTCATCTGCACACATCGTATGTCTGGTTCTCCCATATTGAAAGAAAAAGAGATCTTAATCTCAGGATGAAAATCTGCGGCATTTCTTAATTAGATGCAATCAATACAGTTTTGATCTACCAGAAGCATCCATGCTTCTATGGTTTTCTGTCCTGGAACTTCGGAAATAAACAGCCAAACCCTTCTGCCTTAGGATTTAAAGGATCATTTAAGTTCACCAGAGACATAATGTAGAAAGCTTGTGTTCCTAGCCAAGGATATTGTCATATTACCTTGCTAAAATAAATCAAAATTCAGTGAGGCAAAAGGAACAGGTATCTTGCCTCACAGGAGGAAAGCACAGAATCATAGAATACCCGGTTGGAAGGGTCGAGGATCATCTGGTCCAACTGCTCTTGGCAAAAGCAGGATCTAGAGAAGATGGCCCAGCACCCTGGCCAAATGAATCTTAAAAGTGTCTTCAAAGTGTCCACCGTCGGGGATCGTATAAACCGAGAGGAAGTTACGTTCTTTGTCATACCCTTTAACTGTTCTTGCTCTCTGCATTAAAATACGCACAAATCTGTGCCAGGTTGTGTCAATGCTTACGGGAAAGAAAAGGTTTCTGCCTCCCTTTGCAATGCATGCAGGTGACCCTAACGCATTTGTTTAACCAAACCCACAAAAACACATCGAGGGCACCGCTCCAGATAAACTGACACACAGATGTTTAGGTTTAAGCTGTTATAAAAAAAACCATTTAGAGATTGTGACTGGGAGAGTAGCTATATATGAAACTGTCTTGGGATGAATCCAGACAGGGCAGGAACAGAAAATGGTAACTAACACCTCTACTTTCTCCTGATTTAATTAAAGAGTAACTTTGGAGATACATGAGTTGAGAGCATTTTCAGGGGCAGAATTTAAGGACAGTATTCTTAAAGCTACCATGAATTTCTGGTCACTACGGATGGAGTAACAACAATGTTTTTCTTTCCTCGTGGGCTGCTAATGCAGCTTTGGGATTCTGCTACTCAAAATCGTGTCAGCAACAGAGCAGAACTGCCTTGCAGATGGTTTCTTATTTAAAATATCAGGTTGCACTCAAAACAACGTGGGAAAAGCATAGATAATGTAATATCATTTTAACAAATGTATTCATCACAAAGCATGTGTCTTAATCTACTGAGTATTCTGCAGACTGAATGTTCACCACCATCTCCCTCAGTCTACTGCAATGTAGTCATCTCTGATAGCACAATTTCGATAGCAGGGCAGAAGAACTTTTATTATAGGATTAGAAAAAAATGGGTCTAGCTGGTCAGTATACATTTAACATGGTTTTGTCCAGCCTGCATTTTTGAAAGATCAAACTTATTGCTGTCCTTACGCATGTGTAAGTAAATTCACTTTGGGGAGAAATGAAGTATTGCAATTATCTGAAAGCTTTATTTCTGTTCTAAGGAATAACTCAGATTGATTTTTTTTTTTTAAATGTAAGTATATTATGTGAAGACAAAAAGGGAAAATTAAAAATGTTGAAGGTGACCTGAAATTATCAAACTATCTAAAGAATTTTGACTGAGGAAGTTTTATTTGCTCTTTGAATGTGTGACTTATAGAAAATCCAGACCCCCTCTTTCTTCTAACAAGACAGGAAAACCCGAGACCTCAAAAATCCTTATGGGACCAGAAAATACCTTCCTATCCAGACATAATTTTTAATGAACAAAGCAAGAAACAAAGACAAAAGTATATTTTTTTTAATGCCAAAACCTATTATATTCACCTGAAATTCTGAAATTTAAGGGGGAAACTTCCCACTGGATTAGCAGTTAAAAATACCAGGCTCCTTAGCAACCTCAGTACAACAATCTCACCTTCAGCTTTAATTAGAAAAAGCAGCACAGTGCCTGGAAAACTACAATGGGTTGCTTAATTTAATTCTGAATTGGCATGGTATCTTCTGGATCAGGAGACAGAATTGAGCTCAGCTCTTGGATTTGCATCTATTCAGAGTATATTAAGACATGTGCTTTATTCCATCGTTATTCAGGGAAAAAATAGTACTTGTATAAAAGCAGCGTGAACTATTTGTCCAATTGATTATGATTTTCAGATGGATTGTGAAGCTACTGAAATGCCTGTTACTCCCTATGTTGTCTGAATGGTGCATTAATAAAAACACGTGAAAGTGATGGAGTTTTTTGTACATGGGAAACCATTTTTTTCATTTGTGTTTTGACAGTGAAATGCTCTTCTTTGAGTACCTTACTTTGGAGGACACAAGCAAGCTTTGATTACAATACAGATGAAGAATCACATTTAAAATGTTCCCATTTAAAAACCTCGATGTATTTATAAGGAAGCACCAGCTATTATCAGAAAACTCTGAACCCCTGCGAAACAGCCTAATACATGAAAGTCAACATTTAATGGGCTATAGTCTCATGTTTCCATGCAGTAGCTCCAAGGAAATTGATTTTTCAGCTCGAGGGTGTTTCAATTTGGCGCAGTTCTGTAACACTCATAAATGTTATCCAGAACACCTTCAAAAATAACACAATTTAATAATCACAGATGTTCCCACTCTGTCTTCATAGCAGTGTTATAATATCATGACAATGAGATTTATCAGATTTCATGGTACCTACAATATGCACAGCGCTATTTTGGGCACGGTTTTAATATGACTAAAAGTGAATAAACTCAATTGGGAACTTTGCATGAAAGTTTTGTGATATTTTAAGAAGAAACACTAACCCCTCTTCACATAGCTGAGATAGAATCAAATTGCAATCATGGGATAAATGTTGCATTTGTGCTCCAGGACACTAAGATGTTCTCCTGAATCTAGCTAGGGGGTGAAATGCTTCAGAGTATGAAGCATCCAGGGCTACTCTGAACAATACTGACTGCAATTGCTCTAGAAAGACTTTTGCAGTTAGCATGCTATAGCGTTTTCTCCCCTCATGTCTCATCTAAGTAGGTAGACCTTAAATTTCAGGCTCCTAAATTGTCAATTTGCCACAGTGTGCTCTCTACAATCAGCAAGCAAATGGAGATGTTACCAAGGGATGATGCATCATTCTTTCAGATCTTTGGAGGCATCCATATCTCCTCACTGTCATTAGCCTCAAGGAGGGTAACAACATTGTAAACAGGCTCAGTTCAGAGGCTAAACACAGCTCTGTGCCCTACGCTTTCACAGGGTGAGCTTTCCTCCCTCTTTACTCTTCTGCAGGTATGAGAAGGCTTGAGAATCTGTCCCACAAAATCCTAACAATCAAGAAGTAAGAGGAAGCTTTGTGTGAAAGTATGAATCAAAAGCTGCACAAGGAAGTATCTATGTTGTGTTTAAGCTGTGTTTTGTGAGATAACTGAAGTCAACGATGGTCACAGGTTCTGGGGCACCAGGATTCTCCCTTAAGTGCCTGAAGGCAGAAGATGCCTTGAATCTGTGAACAGAAAAGTAATGACTGACAGTAAAAAACAATCCCAGAACCAAGGCATTTACCATAAGACACTCCAGTTCTTTGTCTGCGGGTTTGTGCATTAACTATGCACTGAATAAGCAAGGTCAGTTTGCATTGTCAGTATTCTGCACGTGTTCTTGTTAGAGAAATAGATCCCTCCGTTCCACTTAAAAAACCCCTCCTGCATGTTTGCTTTTTTTTTGTCTGTTTTTAACTTATTTTTATTTTAGATGATAAAAGCAAGGAGCCATGCATAATACAACATTAACTGCCATTGAAACAAAACGTCTGAAAGCCTTTAGTCCGAATTCTAGGGAAACTATTTTGGAGACTGTAGTATAGTGCATTGAATTGGCTCTAAAGAAGAAATTACTAAGGGAATGAAATAATGTGAGGTAAGTAGTGTATTATTTTTTGTTAACTCATCTCTTTTGTTCAGCATTTTTAAAATGTTATCAACTGTATAAAATTAGAATTCCAAAGGTCACACGTTGGCATTTTTAACCAGCTTACTGTATATTTTGCCCTTGACGTGGAACGGAACATTTACCATGTCACGTATTTGCTATGTACTTAGAGCTCAATTACCTGTAGAGAATTTTCTTTTTTTGGCTAGCATGAGAAAACAAACCATACTGTACAACATTCCCTGTAGTACTCGGTGATTTTTGTCACTCACGGATTATATAAAAGCTATGAACATACACAATAATTCTAAGTGTGGCCATTTGCTTCACTTGGTCTGAACAGCAGCGCAGGGAGAGCTCAGAGGCTCCTGGGTCCATCCGTATATCATATGTACTACGGTTTAAGTCTAAAGAGGCATGAGGCATAGTCACAGGTCGTTCCCCACCTATGACACCATGGTTTTCCTTCAGCAGGGAATGCAGACAGAGACCAGCAAGGGGTCATGGTGCTCTCCAGCAAGTCTGCTTGTTGGTACTAGTGGGACACTGAGATGGGGATTTACCAGAAAGCACCTGACTTGCAGTATAGTCACAGCCAAACAAGCTACGACTCCTGAAAGCAAGCATGGGGAACTCTTCCCCGCCTCCAGCAATTTTCAAAGCAGCGTTAACAATATTATTTACAATATTTTAAAACTGAAGTTTCTTTTCTCTATCTCCCATTTGCACCTTTGTCTTACCCTCCAATTTCTTTTTTTTGTTTCCCACCAAGTTCTTTCTTTCACAATGGTAAGATGTGGAATTTAATACCTTTCCATCAAACACACCGACTGCTTTCCTTGACTAAACTAACCCAAAGGCCTTTCTCTGGAGAACGCTTGCAAAAGCTTTATATTGACAAACACTTGCTTTGCTTGTACCCTTTCTACCTGTGGAATTTAGTAAACTTACCACTTGGACACAGGTTCTGGTAAATAACAATTTCACCTTTGAAACTCTATCACCAGTCCAAAGTGTAACTAAAGATGAAATCATCAGAGCACTTTTATTTCTTTGAAGCTGCAATTTTAATTGTCTTTTAGAAGCACATTAGGTATACTGTGTATCCCTGCGTAGATCTCAATCTGTCTCAAATATCTGTAGCACAGCTCCTAATACAGGGAGCTTTATTTGAGCATTCAGGTGGGAACTGAGCCTTTGTGGGCATTAATGCCCAAAGTAACGCTCCATTGTTGAGCGTGCAACTCAGTTACTTACTGGCATTTCAGTGATGAAGATTTGGATTAAGAGGCTCCAATCTGACAAAACTATCCCAGTGGCCACTACATCATATATGCAACTAGCCTGTTGGGTTTTAACAAGTGATCCTGCAAGCTGGTGAAACCACTGGCACAGAAGGGTAAGTGGACTGCACACTGTTTGAGAAGAGAACTCATGGTGAGACAAATTCCCAACAGACAGCAACTATCAGACACAAGGGAAGTGCTATTTTAATAGCGTAGTGAGACTTCAGTGGCACACGAATGACTGGCTATATTCTTTCACAGGCACCGAGTCAAAAGTATCTTTTCTGGCACATATAGAAGGCTGATTAGATGTCATATTTAGGTAATAGAGCAGAATACTTTGTTAAACGGAGGGAAGTAAACGGTCTCTCTGTAGCAACTGGAGAGCAGGAGACATGATGTCAGCTATTAAAGGAAATTCTCCCTCAGTATAGCTGCTAGAGGATCTTCTACACAAGTAAATCCAAGCAGAACTGCTAATGTCACCACACTGAGACACCTGAACCACCTCTGCTTGCAAGGCTGGATTCAAAGAATGCTGAAAAAGTGGAAAAAACTTTGCTCAAAAGTCTCAGGGAAATGGTTATAAAATACCAAAATCTACAGCTCAGATTCTTGTCCTTTGTCTGCACCAGAGGAGCACAGAGCAGACAAGAGTGTGGTCTTCACAAACTGCTCATTAAATGCCTGGTCCTTGAAAAGGAGAGCAGGGAAAATGGTTGCTGCTGCACTCTGTGACAGCCTTCACTTAGGCCTTCCATGGAAATGGTATTTGACCTTCTAGATACAGGAAAAAAAAATACACGTGTGAGGTGCAGAGGTCCCATTAAATTGTAACACAAACTGCTCAAGTTCACTCATGATCATCAGCCAAGGTCCTCTTTACTATGCATCATTTCATCGCTCCGTGGTGCCTTTTAATCAGCCTAATTGTGTACAAAATTGTGGACTACACACTGCATGCACTACATCTCACTGACGAATACAGTGAAGCAAAGCAGCTGTTCTAAGCTGCACGACCGTTCACAAAAAAGGAAACCAAACCAAGAAAACGAAAAGTAATGAGACGGTAACGACCTGTGTTAAAACTTGACTCAGTTTTAGAAAGAGGCAGATGCTCTTCATTCTCTAGATAGATGGCAGAGGTTTAGAGAGCAAAGTGAGTATTTTTAATCATTTAAAAAACAATAACGAAAAACCAAAAACAAAAATGAAACAAACAAAACAACAAACCAAAAGAAAACAAAAACAATGAACCAACCAAAAAAAAAAACCCACACAAAGAACTCCCCCCCCAAAAAAACCAACCAACCAAAACCTAATCTGATTATTTTTATGTTGGAGCACCAGTTCAGTTTTGCCAGCATGAAATGTCTCACTAACATACATTATTTTCTTTAACATCTAGTGTCTTATTGACTGTGCCCACCCCGTATGTCTCGCTTTGCAAGGGTAAGCTGTTGTTTGTATCATTAATGCAGTCCTGAGCTACCTGTCAGTTACCGACACGAACTGCTCAGCCTTCCCATCCTGCTCAAACCAGTATGCTCGTGATTTTTTTCCTCCCTCCCACTGATTTGCTTTCCTCTTAGCTCTTTCAGTGATATCCTTTTTCTCTGGCTGTGCCAATTCCTTTTGGACTTTCACTGCCTACAGTGCCGAGTTCACAGTGGTGGGGAGTTTAGGAGGAGAATATTGTAACCTGTAAGGTCTCTCCATGTTCATCCACACTTAGCTTCTGAATAAACTGTTCTGAATGGGTCTTCTGCATAGAGATTTAATCTGTTCTGTTTGTCTCGGATGTAGAGAGGAGCTTGGGCACTACCGATGATAACAGTAATTTGACAAAACAAAGCTTGCCTCATGTAGCTCCCGTTTTATTTACAGAGATTGTCAGTTCTTTCTACATGACACGAACACTTTCTTCGTGTGAAGTCAATGACTGAGACTTGTGAGTGAGCGAGCACAGAAAAAGGATCAATCTATTGTTGATAGCATCACCTTTCTGGAGAGGACGCAGAGTAGTAAGTTTCATTCTAGAGAGTATTATATTAAAAAATGGTGGGCTGCTCTTATTGACAGAGATGAGCATAGCCTCACTGCCTGCACACGGAAAGAGCAGCAATTTTCATTTTGCTTATCTCTACTTTAAATACAACATATTGCACGGGACCCATTATTGCCATCATTGCCACATCTTTTTCCAGTCTTCTCTGTTTCTCATTCTACACCAGACATCCACTCGAACGATATAAGCCATCTGTAGTTTATAAAACACCTTTAAGCTATTGTTTTAAAGTTTTATACCTTTTAATGTTTTCCTATTTATTTCCTGCTGATATCAACACATATACTGCCAACAGCAATCTTTAGTGGATACTAACATATTCATATTGAACATTTGATCCAGAAATTTTGCAGATAAGCAGAGGGAACATCTGTGAGAAGCAGATAATTTTTAATATTTATGGATAGCTCATTTCCATGTTGTAATCCTTAAGATGGGACTGGGTTTCTAAGGCTCTGTACAATGGAAGCAATTTTCTATATTCCCATCATGGTTAAGTAATGAAGGGAGCAGTAGTTCTGAAGAGGGAAAACCAACGAGTTTATTAATTAATGTTGGAGAAAAGATCCTCACCATTACTTGAATGCAATACAGAGTAACAGAACAAAGAGGATGATCTTACATCTTAATAACCTCGGGACGCTCTTTCAGACAGGACAATGTAATCTGGAAGCGTACGTGTACTTAAGAACTAAAGTATGAAGTGAGAATAATTAACTGTTAATAGGCACATAAAACATTATCTCAACATTATTAATGATTTACAGAGCTTGTTTTCTCATTGTCCATCGAGTCAGTTGGTTAAGCCCTTCCTCTGTCAATGGTTTGAAATTCTGTACTACTATTTCATGTGGAATAGAAAGCTCGCACATCTGAGGTAAAGACACTTTTTCATTGAAATTTTCTCCTAGAGCCATAAATGTAAAGCTTAAAGACTCAGAAATCTGGATTATGAAGACAGTGGAGACATGTGAAGGTGGAAGCAGACTGCTAGTCATTAATGTATTGTCATATTAGGTTCGCATGGGTTTGCAAAGACACGTGGGCTCCAAGTCAGAAATGCCTCACCTACTATTTCTTCATTCCTGCTTTCAAAAACCAAAAGCACACCTGATGTAAACATCTGCCTTTTCACTTACAGGCACTGATGGCAGTTTTTCTGCCATCGATATCTATTTAATTACATTTCACTAATAAGAGTTACAATTTGACTTTGACTAGCACGTTACCTTTCACCCATTTTAAAGACTGAGGCCTCAATCAAAAACCAGGATGACAATCTTACTTTGTGGCCGGTCTCTGCAGGTCCCTATGTTAATGAAACGTATTTTATTTAAACTTTGTAATAAAATTTAGTTTTCTGACAAAAAGCAGCGAGATCAGATTCTCTTTATTTGTTGACCTTGCAATTCAGGATGGCTTTCTGCCCTCAGGGCAAGATCACTCTGTGATCTTTTGCTGGCCACCTGGCCAGAATACACCTAGAATTAGTATTCAATGTGTCAGCATGGATGAAAAAATTCACACTCAGAGGTTGAACTTAGATTACCTTTCACTGTAGTCTACCAACTGGGACAGAGAAGTGGTCAATTACTTTCTCCAAACAGCTTTCTACTGGATTTTTCATCGAAATCAACACATCCATGAGTGAAATTGCATATGGGTAAAATTCCTGCAGCTGAAAGTGAAACCAGCTGTCTTCTACACCACTGCGTTCTCCTTTCAACAACAGGGAAAATGACTTCACAAACTCAGTGCTTCTCATTTCCCTTTACTGTGCCCAGGTCTTACATCTTCTTTAAACCAGTGCTATTTCCAATAGGTCTCAGCCAGACAGTTGTAATGAAACTTAGAGATATTAACTAAGCATAACAGCTTCCCCCCAAAAATCAGTAAGCAACCTGAACCAAATCAACTATCAGTGAAACAACCATGCTACATAGTGCAGACTTTATCTGTGCTGATAACTGTGAAAGCTTGCTGACCCTTGCTGAACTGTCCTAGATGTATTGCTTTATAGACAAATATTGCTTTATAGACAAATATTGACTTTTCTGCAGATGAAATTAATGCATTTGAGTCTTCTCTATTTGAAGAAATATTTCAGTGCTTGAGGAAGGGAAGAGGCTGCTGTACAAAAAGGGAAACATTCCAGCTCCTATAAACAGGCTCATTGACCAAGTATCTCCTTCAAGTAGCATTTGCAGAGGAACTTGGAAACACTAAGAACACAATTAGAACACGGTGGCGAGGATCCAAACTGGAGCTAACAAAGGCTGAGATGCAGTAGAAAGTTTCTATTACCATTTCAGGATTGCTTCTCACAGTCTTAACAGCTGCCCTGTCACGCATATGAAGTCTGAGTGGATTAGAAGGATTATCAAAGCCAGTATGCCTCTATTGTGCTTCAAAGCGAATCAAAAGTGGGTACAGATGCAGTTATCCGATGGCAGCACCAATCAGAGTGTGACTGACACTCCCTGAACCAACTCCAGGATGTTGCCCTATGGAGCACAGATCTATGCACCACAAAAATCCCCACTCCCATGAGACTCACCTGCACATAAAAATCTCCAGCAACTCAAATTCAGATCAGGTTTTTAAAATATATAACCAAAGCCTGTTCGATTTTCAGCAAGAACGGCACATACTGAAATATGCCACTCTCAACAAATAACTGAGATTTCCCAGGGATACCATCTTTTCAAACACCAACCTAACTGGATATTGCTTATCTTAAGAGATCAAAAGAGATTCTGCTCCCGGTGGCATATCTCCAAGTAAACATGTGGTTCACAAAGGAAAAAAAAAACAAAACAAAGGCACCAGACCTTAGATTCAGACTGCTGCAGAACACTCGGAGCCTGGTACATGCATATGAATGTGTTTAGAATGTGTTTCAGCCTTGGCTTCATTTCAGGTTTATTCAGAATTTGTTCCAAAGTTTCAATTCAGCACTGGTAGCAGCAGCTCCTCTCTACGTTTCCTTTTCACAGAGATCTCAAAAGACAGACCGAACCTTTAGAAATGTATTCTGACCCTAACCATTAGTGGGAACCAAAAGGAGTGCATCCATTTAAACACTGACAATGAAACATGCAATTAACATAAAAGGAAAGAGGCAACAAAACACTTTACATTAAAGGACAAAATCCTTATGACATGTACAGAAAGCTCACAGTAAAAGTTAAACACCCACACAGTCAGAAGAATAACAAAGCCTATAAAATACTGTTTATAAATCCAAATAATATCAAAAAAATCAAATCAATAAGAAATATTATTACTAAATATTGAAGTTATTCAACATGTGGCTGACATCAATGATTCAGGCAGTGGGAAAAGCTAGCTGAAGAGAAAATTGCAATGCAAAGACAAACATTAACAATTACCAGAATAGATCAAACAAGAAATCTACTGAGAAATGGAGAGTTAAATACATCGAACCACGGAGATTTCTAAAGGCTCTGCAAATGTCAGCCACTTAGTGTTGCTGCATTTGTCACTACTACAGTTGTCTTGGCAAAGGAGAGGATTGTTTGTTTCCTTTATTATAGAATTAAAAGTTATTGCTGAAGAAGTTTCCCCTCGATAAATGCTTAGCCCGGTTTGTTTCTTAAATACATATGTAGGGGTCATCACAGATAATGATCCCCCTTGTGCGGTGCTGTCACAGAAACAGCAAATGTGATCCAAGATGACACACGGAGAAAATAGGTAAAAAGAACTTCTATTTTGTTTGCATGCAACCATGTCAAATACGGTACTTGAATGGCCTGCAGTAAGATTGATCACAGCAAAAATCGAGTTCACAGGGCAGATGGAATTCCTAGAAAGAATTTAAAAATGAGTTACAAAAATGACCCTGACACTGGAAAATAAACTTTGCTATGTAAGACTCAGAAGTATTCAGTTAATAAAAGAAAAAAAGTTCAGGCAATGTGATCACCGTTCATAGGTAGTTACAGAACGAAAAGATTTCCAGTAATGGAGAGCTTTCTATCTTTGATGATAAAGATATAACAAAAATCCAGGGATTAGAAGGTGAAGCTGGACCTTTATTTCTTGTTTCGCCTTCCTCAGCACCATAAGCGAGATTACTTTCTAGGATCATCCAGGCACATATCATCTAATTAATTTCCTACCGTTGCAAGGGCATTAGGGATTAGTTCCAGTCTTTGCCTATAGCATAGTTAAACCTCATGAGGTCTAAAATTCTTTGGTCTAATGAACACCTTTAAGTTTAGAATAAAGCCTTGGTAAAACTTAATGACCTGGTATAGATGATCTGAGAGTCTCTTCTGCCTTCAAACTCCAGGAAACTTTGTAATCATTTCAAAAATCATATTTACTAACCTATGCTGTGCTTGATATATAAGCCACCTAGCACAGCTGATCAAAGAGAGGTGTCCCCCTTGAGCCAGGAGCATACTTGAGAGGAGAGAACAAGAAATAAGTGGCAGTTAACTGAAAGCACTTCCCTAAATCCCTGTATCATGAAGCACTCCATTAAAACGTGACTTTGAATCCTTAACAAGCCTTAATCAAGGCAGACTGGATTCTTAGCCTCCAGGCCTACAAGCTCCTAATCCTACAAGAGTTCCACATGGGTGCTCCACTGTCTTTAGCTTCAAGTGTGAAAGTCCTCATTATTAGTACTGGGGCTACCAGGAAAGCAACCAACTCTGTTCTCAGTCTTGAAACATAATGGTCTGAGAGCTGAGGGAATGCACTCCCCTATACAAAGGGTACTACTCCTCTTCAGCAAGGAAGTCACGAGCTTTTCTCTATTAGTATCTGTAAATGAAAGCTAAGTGGTCTAAAAAGGAAAATGGACTGTGGTTTCCAGAAAATAAGACAAGAGATGGCATGAGAAAAGATGATGAGAAAAGACGGGATCTCAGAAAGTAGACCTGAAAAATTATAGGATCTATCTGCTACTCTCATAAGGCTAGCAGTGAAATACAGGAGAGATACTATGCGGGATGAGATGAAGTTGTGAAAGACTCACTAATTCACTATTATTAAATAATCTTTACCCTATATTGACTACAGCTCTGGGACTTGCAGAAAATAGATCAAACTTTTAAAAAAAAAGAAAATTAGAAACAAAAATCTAAAATGAAATCAAAGAAAACAAATCCATCATAAATGACACTGCATAAAATGAGATTATAAAATTAAATGAACTTAGAGTTTGCTACATTCTGCTAGATAATACTTTGATTCTTTCTTAATATCTCAACATCTGAACTCTGCAGATTTAGAGATCTTGTAATTTTGCATCATTTGCACTGAAATTCCTAATCTTTCAGTAAATCGCAATCCTGAAAGCCATTGCTGAAGTTCTGCGTGACACCAGAGGTTGATAAATTTAAGCAGTCCCTCTGACTGATGTGGCTTCTATATTCCATACAGTTATACCTCTGTAAGTGTCTAGTAGTGTCCTTCTTTACCAGTGTGGAACCAATTACATATCATGCTAACCCCTTTCCGAACCCATAAACTAAGTGTCCTCCCGTTCAAGTTCAAAGACCCAGGTCACTGGGTTTCAGCTGCTCAGAAGATGACATTATATAGATTTCCCAGGATACCAACACAAAGCCATGCACGAGCACTATGTATTAACCACAGTGTTTTACATGACAAATCAAGATGTTAAGACAACTACACGAGATATACGTTAATGTACACTCTGCATTTACAAGGAGTGCTACTCTACTCGACCAGAGGTATGGCCAAAGGACCATAGTCAGCATTTATGCTTGACTGAGGTTTCTGCAAACTTGTGTTTTCACCTAGCTTTAGTTTTTGTGTTTTAAACCCATCTAAAATCAACAGTGTTTCTCTGGTGGGGAAATTCAGAAGGCTCAAGATGAAGATAACTGCTTACTTGGAATATTGGTTTCTCCCCTATGATAACACAGATGCTTCTAAGCTTATAAGAAAACTGCAGCGATTCTTTACACTGAACGCAGTCTCAAAGAAGCACTGAAATTTTCACCGAGGCAGCACCCGTATGTTGAAAGCTAAATGCTCATGATTGACAATATTTAAATAATCTGCTTGCTGATGATAAGTGGCTATGTAACAGATCCATATTAATGTGATGGGTTCAAAATCTTATCGTAGTAGATTTTGGATATTCAACTGGTCTTTAACCTACGCTGTACCATGTGGCTGTTTGAAATAACTGTTCTAATGTTTTTTGAGCTGGGGACAAGTACATATAATGCAACAATTATGTTAAATACAGAAACCCCAAGGTGTTACTGCATGTATTTTGCTTAACGCTAAAATCTGTGTAATAAATACCTACTTTGCCTTGCACAGGTGTTAAATAGATACGATTTTATTATTTGCCATGTAATCATTAGAGATTAAATATCTTAATAAGACTCAATTAAAATAATCAGATATTTATGATACTCATTGTAAAGCTTCGTAAAAAAATAACCTGCCACTATTTATAGCTCTCCTCAGACTGCACTGTTTCTGAAAGGGACTGAACCTCCACCGCCACTAGCAACAATTTAGGAACAGGGTTATTTAATTTGCTGGAAAGTAGAGTACAATAGGCAAGTCTAATAGATGGTCAATTAATCAATTAGTAGATAGGCAACTGTGAGCACAGCATGGAGAAAGCAAAAGACTGCTACATTCCCCCAGCAACAAGAAATTCCCCACCCTGACCACCTTTTTACCAGTTATCTACACAAATTTGCATGTGAAATGACCCCCATCCCTGGAATCAACTTTATTCCAACACTACACGGGGGGGCATTTGCAGAATACAATTTTTGTGATCTTTTGTCTTTGTGGTATTGATTAAATTTAGATGATAGCCCCTTAGTATGAAACCTGTCTGTGCTTTTCAGTCTTCATTTCAAAGACTTGTATTGTATAAATTATAATAGGGAGGTAACTGAGAACCCTGGTTTCTTATTAAACTGCCAGTTCCGAGAGAAATTTGAACTTCAAAAATGCCTTTCTTATGTGTTTATTGTATATGTGGATCAAAAAAAGAACTGTCTGGGAACAAGCAGTCTTTGAATAAGTCAGCATGAATTCTCTCTTACATACGAACCACCCACCCAACGTTACAAGCCTATGAGAAGATTAATAGATAGAATTAGACCTCTACATCCTGCAGTTTTCTCTGTAAAGGACATCAATTTTAAAAATAGATATTGAGACAAATATGCTAAAAAGATAAAATACCACGTGTGAGAAATGTTTGTGCAGTTCTGTTAGTTAATTTCATACAGCTATCGTTTCACAATATTCACAGTAACGACAACTGCTTAGCAACAGATGGAAGAGGATTTGCACGAGATGTACGCGCGAGCACCACCAACTACACAACTGGCACACACAAAACAACCTCACTGTCACAAACGTAGTATCACGACTGCACAGAAAGTGGGTGTTACTGCTGAATCACCACCCACAAAAAAGTTTATTTAGTAAGTTGGTGTTTTAAGAGTGAAGTGCAGCTCTTCCGAGATTGAAGAGGCTGTAGCGCATGCAATGCGTGTCCACCAGCTATAGGCTGTTGGTAAGACATGGTGCTGTTGCTATGACTCGTTGACACCAAGGGAGAGATAATGTAACTTTACAGTGGCGTGAATGAAACGACCTCTCCTTGCTGGTACTTCAAAACTCATTAACAAATTGCTGTTCTGAGGGCTCAGAGAAGAAGAAAGTATCTGTTCGGCACAAGGCACGGCCTTGTTTTACAGAAATTCATACCTGTTTGCTCCGTGAAGTAACTTCCCTTTCAGGGACAGTAGTTCTCATAGTCTTTGTGGGTCTGTGCGCAAACAATAACTTAAGGACAGGGACAAGGAATCAAGGTCATTAGGAGAAGCGATGCGGTCAAGAGTAATCTGTAATTCTCTCCTTGTCAGTGCTGTGCTGCAGAATGGCAGAGTATAGCTGCAGGCGTATTTAGCTGGATTTTGTTTCACTCAAAGAGGGAGTGGCAGACTGCTGAGATCACAAAAGAGATATTTTTTTTCTTTCTTTCTTAAACACAGCATCTCCTGAATACCTTCTCAGATACAGTCCCCTCACCTTTACAGTCTACAAATGCCCTTGCTTCCTAGCTCATCTTGGAGGAGCACAGAGAGCTGTGTTTTACTTCATGACATGTAGTCAACAAATTTGCAGCATTTCTTTCAGAGATGAATTCTGCTTCTGTGACTTACGCCTTAATAGAGTATTGCAGAGTGATGAAGGGCACTCTCCCTGTAGATCTACCTAAACTAAGGTGGCAAATGAAATTCATGCAGAATGCACCACTCTGTTAAATGAAGTCAGTGGCTGACAGTGAATGATCCCGAGTGTACCACAGAGCTAGTTCGGAACTGTGATCATACAGAGCCTGGAACAACACTGTGATAACCCTCTTCCTGCATGATATCTCAATGCACAATGAAAACTGACTGAGACCCTTGGAAACAAAAAGATGCTGTTAGGGCATTTCTCTTCCCAAGCATTCTCCACCCAAATGATGCCCGGGAACCGGGAATTTCCTCTACCCAGCATCACAGAGTGTCAGGGGTTGGAAGGGAGCTCCAAAGATTGAGTCCAACCTCCCTGCCAGAGCAGAACAAAACTAGGGCAGATCACTCAGAAATGCATCCAGACAGGTCCTGAAAGTCTCCAGATGAATTACAGGAATCACAATAAGAAGCAGAAGAATCATCATTTTTAACTCATGACACCAGATCCTGGATTAGGACTTGGGTTTAGAAAGCTCTTTGGAAGGAAAAATGTGTGTGATGTTGACAACTCTACCTGGATACTACATGTTTATAACCTGTAGACAGCAAAGGCTTCTGGAATTTTCAGAATAAAGAAAATAATCTTACGTGACATTCCCATTTCAGTTTAGAGTGCGCAAATAATCTACAGATGGTAGGGCAAAACTTTTTTGGTTGGCCTAAGAAACTACAGGATATGGACATTCCTACTTTGAAATTCAGTGAATTTTAGGTTTTGATGCCAGCATTTCTTAGAGGTCCCCTCTTTCTCCTCTCTTTTGGAAGAAAAATAGCATTTTACACGTCTGAGGACCATCAAACCTAGTCAAACACATCGATCAGACCTATCGGGTGGCCATATATCCAATCTTTCATTTTGTTTTGATGTCTCATTACCCTCTCCCCTTTTCCCTTTGCAGTTCATAAGAACTTTAATTTTTTAATCACTTAATGTTCTATTGTTCTTTTCTAGAAAGCATAAAATGTGTAAGATGTACAGACCGGGCTTTTTTTAATTGGTTCCTTTTTCCTCAAGAAAGGACAGATGAAGTCTGGTATTTTTCATTTGGACACAGTGCGTTTTTATTGAAAGTGAAAGGTAATGGCTTTGGCAGTTCCTTTTTAATCCAATCTACTGCTTCGTGTCCTCAAAAAGAAAATTAGAGAACATGGCCACAGTTGGCATTTTGTGATAGGGTCCATTTTTCTTCTATTGAGGAGGCAGACACTGGCTGGCATTTCTCAATTAGGTCCTCTTTTTTCCTGTCGATAGCGAATTCTTTCATGTGGCTTTCACTTTAAACTGCTCTGCTGAACAGGACTCTGAATACAGTAAGCCTGATAATTAACAAAGATGATAATGTGAATAGCTATTTGTTATAATTTCATAGTATTTCCTGTGATTGCAAATGACACTGTCCTTTGTTCCAATACATATATTTGGGAAATTGGGATTTATTTGTGTAACACTCACTATCGTAAGAATTCCTTCCCTCTAACACGGACAATTATAATAAATGACAATTTTTTTCCCCAACTGTTTAGCAACTAATTTTACAGACAATTATATTACACTAACAAACAGATTAATCAGCTTTAATATGAATCAATACACTTGTTTTCACTATGGGGTTTTTTGAAGCAAAATATGTCAACTTCAGACGTACCTAAAGTAAAATACCTACTAGTCGTTTGTATTAATGGCTATTATTCAGTCAACCCACTTTTCATGGATAATCAATCTGCATTAATTTGGCTAGGGTGTTCGATCACCAGATTAGGCACGTGCATATGCACAAATCAATTGTCTGTTGAATAGAAAAGTTAGGGGAAGCACACGAAACTGGCCATGCTGTTTGTGCCTAACTTACCAACACAAACAGGAGGAACAGAAAAAATTACTGCCATGCTGAACTTTTAAAGTACAGACAATTATTTTTATTACCTGTGACACGTTGGATATATTTATGCAACTGTCCTAATATGTTACAACTTATTCTTGCTCTGTGAAAGACTTTGATCTAATGGTATATTAAGATAGGAAGAATAACAAAAATCCCAAACAAATCAACTTGGAAAGAAGTTTTGTTCTAAGGTTTATTTTTTGCAAACCCTGTGAACTGCCTTTCTGAACTCACTTTAAAGCCTAGAAAGTTCTCATTTCACCCAGCAACAAGTATCAGGGCTTTTTATTGGCATGTTCAATGCTTCAGAAAATTTGCAAAGAACTTAAAAACATCTTACTGTGGCCATGGGACAAAATGATCTGCCTTGGAAAAGAATTTTACAGCCTCAGCCTAAAGATCTATCACCCTGATAAATTAGGAAAGCTCCAGAATTATTTAGACAGTGTTGTGCTTCAGACTCAGCACAATTCAACTGTCCAGCCTCCAGTACTGCGCTCTTGCAGCTTTGCATTAATGTATCCTTCCTCCCAGCCATCACCTTCACCAGAAAACCAGGGTAGGCTTAAGACCTTGCGGTGTCCCCGAACACGCATTCCCATGACAAAGCAAGTGAGCTGCTTCTCAATTGACCATACAACTGAGACAAGAATTAAGAGTGCTTTCAAGAATCTTGCACATCTCAAGATCAGATTTAAGTATAACTTTTCCATCTTTGGTAGGCAAATCTGCTGGCTTGGAGTGGCCAATAACCAGTTTTACCTCATATTTGGACTACACCTTAAAGTGACTGTTAGAAGTTTACATATTATGTCTGTTAAATCAGCCTCCGTGAGTTGTCTGACCAATATGAGATTTGTCTAAGCAAGAATGAATCAAACTAGGATAAAGTCCAGGCTTATGCAAATAACTTTCCAATTAGGAAGCAAGTCTTCCAATAAATGATTAGCAAAAAAAGTAAAACATAAATACAGTTGATAAAAAAAATAAAACTAAACCATCAGGATTAATCTAGTTAACTTTGGGCACTTATAAGCAGAAAGTATTTTGAAGCTTATGCATACTCTCTGCAGTCTGAGCATATTTTGGACTAGCATCTGAACAATACTTTTTCAGAAGACAAGGTGAAGGATAACCCTCAAGGGCAGAGCTGCAAGCTCTTTTAAGACAAAGTAGAAATGCCAATCAAAGTGCAGATGGCTTTTCTCCTGAGAGGTGATTATTTTTTCATAGATCCTTTCTTAGAAGGATGGCTTAAATACATCAACTAAACTTCATAGTAGCATTGTAATAGTAGAAGCTAAAAGAAAACATCTCAGGCATAAGCTCTTCTCAGGCCCCTTAAAAGGGCATTTTCTTTTCTGTAACAAAAAAAAAACCCAAAGAAAACAAAACCCATGCAACTTTTCCCCTTACCTCTGCACTAGAACAAAATAACTTTAAATACTCGATTAACTTTAACTTATGGTCATATATTCACCCTTACTGACAGCATCTGAGGCAGGGCCGTGTGAAAATGTCTAACCACTTCTTGTTCACTTGCAGAAACAATGGCCTAAAATGACAACAAAACAATTGGTACAGAACAGAGTTCTCAGGTATATTTATTCCAGTTCTGGAACACTTATTTAAATAACTGACAAATAGGTAAAAAAAATATATTCATTGCTATGTAATTATTTTATTAGTTTTATTTTTATTAATATGACTACTAGGTTTTAAAATCCTGCTCTTTAAAGTATTACTTTTTTTAAGAAAAGCATTAGGGAAAATAACACTGAAAAAGTTTTTCTTCAGCATTTTACAGTGATATCAAACTCTTATATTTATCCCAGTGTAGCTACTTCAACTAAAGAAAACAACTTTGTTTATGATAAAGACTAGACTCCACACATTATAGTTTTGTTGAACTAGAGAAGTTAAAAATAGCAGGGTCTGTTTTTCCTCACTGGAGACAGTGAGAATTCTGAATACAAATAAATACTGCTTTAATAATTACTCTCAATTCTTAAATAAAAAAAATCCCCCAGGAAAGCTCCAGAGTTTGTAGCAAGTGTTGGACAGGTTAGGCAAGTTCAATCCCTCTTTAGGGTTGAAAGTTCTTGTTGAGCTACGTCCATTTCTACCATATCCCCTACAGCTGTGAAACTGTGGCCGAGGTGAATAGAAATTTTGCTCTGGTAGGAATTAGCTAGAATGTTAATTTTCATGGTGGCAAGATTAGTTATAACCTATGTAGATGGAATCATTGTGGATCTCCATATAGAGATATCCTTCAGAGAAAGAATGCTTTAAGTCTGCATATGTGCAATACATAGATTTATATTTTTAAAAGCAGCCTTGATCGTTCTAGAAAAGCTACACTATGGCCGATGGCCAACATAAAATGATAATTGCCCACCACCGTGGCATTTACAGGCACACGTGCTGCCTCCCTTCACAGTAAACCTACCACTCCTAACCCACTCACTTAATATAATAATCCCTTATAAAGGCAATAAAGAGCATCTCCATAGAAAGAATCTACCCAAGTCACAATATAGCCAGAAAAAAAGTTTGCTTAGAGAAAGCTGAAGCAATATGCCTCAAGAAAAAGTTCTTGACAAAAAGGGCTCCTAGCAGCTACCTCTCTAAAATAAAACTTCGGCTACCACTGCTTCTATACTTTAGGGAAGCTTTTATAATCACAAGAAGAAAACAAGATAGCCCACAGCTTACCTAACCTCCTATATTAATTCAGAAAGATCCCTGCAGATCTTGCAGACTCATATTAGGGCCAGTTGTTAAAAGATACACAGGTACTGAATACCCTGAGGAATTTCACATAGGAATACCTATGCTTTTTGTCACTTTCCTGATATTCAGACCCACAGGCAGGCTCAAATAATATATGAAGAGAGAATATCTATAAACAGACTTTAGAAACTAGAAAGCCAAACTAATCTCCAAACCAGTAAGACACCTGACTCTGCTCAGGAGCATTTTAGCTCTTCTGAAGCTGGGTGTTTAAATCAGTCTCTTCATCATCTCCAAGGGAAAAAACCCTCTACTAGTTCAGATCTTGGAAATGTGATTTGAAATGCTGACAGCTGCCTTTCAGATTTTCAATCTACATGCTCTGGACAGATAGAAATCTAAGTCTCTCACCTCCCAGGAAATTATTTCAGATTAGGTATGCAGCCAATATCACAATTCTACTGCTGAAGCTATTCCAGTTAGTGTAAATGAATATTGACTGGAACAGGGTCTTTCATCTCAGGTGACCACTCGACCTCATGGAAGAGGCGGGAGCTGGTCTCTACTGTCCAGTTTGTTTGGATTTCAGATTAAATATCCATCTAACCTAAGATGAATAAGTAGTCCACTGAACTAGAAACAAAGCCATGGTCTTTTTCCAGCAGAATAATTTAACCGTAAGATTACAGAATCTGGCTTATATTGCTTCCTTAGGTGGTGCAACAATCCCTACTCAGTTATAGAGTACCTTACTTTTCAGAAGGGGCCTTGGAGGTGTATCCACTCATAGCTGATCTATTGCTGACTGGTAGTAACGCCTCTTCCAAAAATGAGACATATCCTTCAACTACTCAGGCTTCACAGAAGCTAAAACTTAAGCTTTGTAAGACCCATAACCACTCACGTCATCTAGTAAATGATGAAAAACGCCACAAGATTTTTGTGAGGAATCATTCCTTCTGTTGGACTCTGTGGTTGCTTGCTGTTTGTATCAACCCCTTTCAAAACCATGGAACTCCTCCTGCTTGGTTTTGCATTGTTAGCCGATTAGTTTTTGGGAAGCATTTCAACTGAAGGTAAGAGCTGTGTCAAAAACAGAGAAAAAAAAAGGTCATGGTAAGTCTACACCTAGGCTGAACAGTTTTTATCTCCTAGAATATCAGCCTCATAGCGCAGAAGTTACAACCTAGAAAACTGAATGGGAAGATTAAGAGTATTCTGTGGCATTGAGGGCTGAAGAGATAGCTTAAGAATCTTACAAGTGTGTTAGTTTTCAGCATGAACTAATTATAAAAGCTGAAATAACAAAAACTTTAGCAGAAGTGCTCTAATGAAGCAGAGCAATGAAGGCCTAGTGAAATGAGGAAGCAGCTGATTTTACAGGCTCAGTGGCAGCTTGAATTGTGCCTTGCCACCCAGCAGGAAAGGTGACAGGACCTCAAGACTTGACAATCCCATGCTGTGAGTAAGATGTTGCTGCAGAAGGGGGAGATGCAAACTGGTGGCTCAGTAGCTGCTCAGCTAACTTCACAAAGTGGACTGTAAAACGCAGTTGCATTTTAAAGTTATTCCCATTGAGCTACCTCCTTGGATTATTTTTATATTATTAAAAGAAAAAAAAAGAAAACACATTTTACTATTGTGACAATTAATTCAAGTTTTGAGAGGGGAAAATTACCCTGTCTGAGTACCAGCAAATTTCAGCTTTCAAGGTCAGGCTCACAATGGTGTTTGAGATGTTTCTTTAAATTAGAACTCGTTCCTTTTTGTTACTAATTACTTGGAGTTGTCAAAAGGTATTGGGAACATTCAGAACCAGACTAGAAATGCTAAATGAATCTAGGTAACTAGGAATAAGGAATTCTGAAGTTACCAGAGGTAAGCTGGGTAACATTTATGGATCTGGCTCATAAATTTGGACAGTTGCAATGTTGCTCCCCTTAAGACAACCTTTAAGCCCCACACTGTTCAGAAGTTGTGAAGGAACTGAAGAACCCATTCCAATTTATCATTCTTTTCAACATTCCCAAGGAAGTTATTAAAGTAAAGTGAGCGACTTCCGAAGGAAAGAAGGGCAACTGAGTACCCAGTTACTGCTCAAAGTTCAGAGGAGTTGGGTCCTTGACTATTTTAGTGCCATTTTGCTCCCTTTGCCCGTAACTTTTAGCTTCATTTCTTTTGTCCAATCTTTTTCTCAGTACAGAAATAGAAAAACATTTGAAGTAACAGAAATAAAAAAAAGAGGAGACTTTTTCTAGTTTTCTGAAACCAAGAAAAATAGTCAACATCTGCACTATCTTACTTTATATGACCTTTTCACACCGCTTTCACCGATACCAGAGGAAATAGCACAGCAAGTAAATATACTGCTGTTGATCTGGAACACCAGTGATGTCAACGTTTGTGGTTATCGAGAACACAATGAATGCCCTTGACACTTAGGGATATAAGAAATGAGGGTTTTCGAGTGATTTTAGTTCCTTGCTTCATTCTTTACAAGGGCATTATTAAAACTGAAAGCTTCACAATTCTCTCATTCAAAGGCCTTTTCAATAGTTAAGAATATGCTTTCAAGCCATAACCGAATCAGTACGTGTGGTTGTGCCTTTATCAAGAAAATATATACACATTCTGTTTGTGATGCTGTCTAAAATCTTGACAGCTAAAGAATTCATATTTGGAAGTGTAGATTCATTTCTGCTGTTAGTTGCAAGTGAGTAAAAGCCTCTCTTTTATAGGTTGGATCCAGTGCCACATTGATTATGCAAATAGCCTTTGTGAATGCCTCAGGCATACATTGCTGAAATTGGAAGGTAAGTATCTCAGAAGGCAGGCCTGAATTTTGAAGCCAATGAGTTGTTCTTATATTCCCACATTGGAAATTGTAAACTACAGATAAGTCAGTTCCCTGTCTCCTTCTACAAGTTGCAGCTGGCTCAAGATAACTTAAATGCAGTTTTGCTTCGCAGGACAGGTATGTTAGCAGGGTTCATACTGTGAGCTAGCATTTTTTATTTGAAAACTCTTTGTCCCTAAACAAAAAGAAGTTTTTTAAATTAAAAAAGAAAAAAAATTACATTCTTACCCCTGCAGTTGTAGAAATGAACATTTTTAATTTGCAGAATTTCAAGAGAATAGTGTAGGATACATGTTGAAGGACAG
>JAAGNO010009656.1:30046-41402 GCA_033439905.1 Ceryle rudis | reverse complement strand
TTAAATTAAAAAAGAAAAAAATTACATTCTTACAAAAAAATATTAAAAATAATAAAATAGTTGTCCTGAACAACTCTTCTTCTCTTCACTACCCCAATACTACTCTACCCCGTTACTGACTGGGATTAAATCAGAACCTTTTAAAATATTTCACAAAATAATTGACAGCATTGAGGCCCAATTCAGAATAACTAAATTGTTAATCACTTCAGATGCAGAAGCTCAGGTGAATTTCCAGCTCTACTTCATAACGTAGTAGGTTACAAGGTATTCTGAGATGAGTATTTCTCAGCATTTCCATCTGGAACAGTTCCACTTCAACTCAATAATTAAATGTTTATTGGAGCAAAGACTTGGAACTACTGACTTCCTCTTTCCAAGCGAGTGCCCTGAATATTGGCTGTTGAATACTGCTGCTGTCATTGGCCAAGTGAATTACCAAAGATGGAATAGCACCAGGATGAGATTTTAAGAAAGTCTCACCCCCACTGTTTCTGTCCAATGCTCTGGTAAAGTAACACATTTGACCCTGAGTGAATGTTCTTCTGTTAAGCATCAGTGAAAGTGCAAAATGATTTTAAATCTCAGAAACAAAACCTCTGTTCCTGGTTTGAAAGACTGAACACTTCAGACTCCTATCTTGAAAATTCTCATCTCTCGAAGATAATTTACAAAGAATGAGCATGCTACTTTATTAAGTAGGAAAAGTCTATCAATGGAAAATTCTCTTCTAGACTCAACCTAAGAGCCCATGAAAGGCCACTTCCCATTGCAGTGAACTAATCTCACGATATCTGTATTCTATTTTAAAATACATTTGCTAGAAAATACTTCAGGACTGAACCAGATCTCTATCTTCCTCATGCTCAGATTAACCTGGTTAAACAGAAGACCTTAGAATCTACCCCTGAATTTGGTCTAGAGATTGAATGTCTTGAATGCTTGAGAGAAGAGAATGGTCTATAGAAGCAACACTTAGAAGAAGATAAACAGCAGGAGACTTTTAACAGCAAATTCAAGAAGGGGAAAAAATAAAACCAGAAACAACTGCTTGAGAAAGTTAAACAGTAGGAGACTTTTAACAGAAATCACAAATAGCAGCGAGACAAAGAGAAGCCAGAAAAGCAACTGCTAGGAAAGCTAAGCAGCAGGAAACCTAACAACAAAACAGAAGTAAACCAAGAATAAGTCAGGGAAACAGGAACTGAGGGAAGTTAACCAGTAAGAGAATTCAGACAATGAAAAGTAGCAGTTATACCAAAGTAAGCCAGGAAAAACAACAGCTAAGAGAAGATAAGGAAGATCATGGCAAAATCAAAGAAAAAAGCCTTTTCTAGAAGGAAAATAAACTTAGTTCCTTTGGCATGAAATAGAGCTATGTATTCTGTCAGCCTCAGATAGTGACAGAGAAGAAAATAGTGTACAGAATTGCTTGTGTAGAAATGTCACTTTCAAAAGATAATGCTTTATAGCAGTTTCCAGGGTTACAAATGGAAAAAAAGAAGATATATACATAATGTTTGTTTCACGTCTTCAGAAGATCCCCACTCTACATGTGGTTGGTCTTTTAAATAAAACCAGCTTCCTCATACTCTACAAATTCACAGAAGACCAGTAAGTACAGGGAGAGCTCATTAACTTCCACCATAGACATCAAAGCAGCATTGCCATGAGAAAAATCAGCATGGTTCCAAACAAGGAGGCAGCAGGCTGGGAGAACAGGCAGTGGAAACCCAGACATAGCATCAAAACTAGGGAAATGAAGGAATCGGGAGTAGATTAGGAGTAAAAAGGAAGCAATCACTTCCACTTATTTTGGAAAAAACCCATCACTGTTCCAAAAGTGCGATTTGAGAAATGTAGGACTGGAGCATAGCAAGATGGCTAAGCCAAAGCAACTGCAAGAATAATAACAATATATTTACATGAAGATGTTTTCTATCATGAAAGTTTTGCATAAGTTGCTTAAAATGTTTCTGCAGGTCCTGAGAAAAGTGCAGAAATGTACTCCAACTCCTCCTCCTGGAAATGAGGGGGTGTGGGTTGACAGGGACATGTAACCAGCGTATCAACAGGGTGGCAAGCTGCATCCTCAGTAAGTTTGCAGATGACCCCAAGTAAGGCTTGAAGGTCAGAAGGCTCTTTAGAGGGATCTGGCAGGTTGGATCAATGAGCTGACACCAATGTTATGAGGTTAACAAGGCCAGGTGCCAGGTCCTGCACCTGGGCCACAACCACCCCATGCACTGCCACAGGCTGGGGGAGGAGTGGTTGGAAAGCTGCCCAGTGGAAAATGACCTGGGGGTGCTGGTCAACAGCTGAACATGAGCCAGCAGTGCCCAGGTGGCCAAGAAGGCCAACAGCATCCTGGCTTGTCTCAGAAATAGTATGGCCAGCAGGTCCAGGAAAGTGACCATGGCCCCTGTACTCAGCACTAGCGAGGCTGTGCCTCTAATAATCTGTTCAGTTCTGGGGCTCCTCACACCAAGACAGACATGGAAGTGCTGGAAGCACGTCCAAAGAAGAGCAATGAAGCTGGGCAGGGGTCTAGAGCACAAATCTTATGAGAACCAGCTGAAGGAACTAGGCATGGTTAGCAGTGCTGGGTTAACAGTTGAACTCAATGACCTCAAAAGTCTCTTTCAACCTCAGTGATTCTGTAATTCTATGATTTGCATGGGAAGTATCTGGTACAGCTCATTTACCTTGCTCTGAAGACAGGGCAGTTTCAGCTCTGGATTCAAGTGGAACTGGGAGATGTTACCTTGCACAGATGCAAACTACCATACATTATCTGCTCAGAGGTATTTATTATCCCTTGTGAAGACAGTAGTTCTTTGCCACAAGATTCAGATTTTTGATATTATCTTAATAACAGACAGACATGTGGAAAACGCCGGTAAAATAAAAGGATAGAAAACAATAGCAGTAAAAAATACTTTCAATAACAACTTTGGTCCAGAACAGTTCACTTATCCAAACCCTTTTCCTGTCACATTCCATGTACTTTCATGAATTTGTGACATTATCTCTGATTATAAAAATGTGGTTTTGATTACAAGCAAGTGTATTTCCTAATGGAGACATCTAGTACCACGGGGACCTCTCATAATTAAATGAATAGAATTACTTGTTTAGAAACATAATTTAGTTTTGGGAAGTTTTGTGAAACACCACTTGAGAACACAAACCACAAATTATGAAGGCAGCCCATCCTAACTTCCAGAAATAAGAAGTTTTAGAGCTGCAGTTTATAATCCTCCCTAAAAAACTGTGGGATATCATAAATATGCGAGCAAAAATTTGTCTCAAATGATAGTTCCTATCTGACACAGTATCAGGTCTGATGTGCTTGGCAGAAACACAATAACAAGCTGGCTTATATAGAATTCATTCTGATTGTACACAGAGTTCTTCAGAAGTACTTCAGGCCAAAATGATCTACAGCTGCTAAGAGTCTTGTTTTTGTCCTGCCTGTGTAACATGGATAAGTTACACACAGCCTCCCCTGGGAGAGAAGACTTGTGACAGGGAGAAGAGTGTCCTGATAATACCAGTTTCCTAGCACTTCTTTGCAGAGGGACAAAGACTGAGCCCTTGATTTTTTTTTTTTTTTTTGTTTTTCCTTTTAGAGTTACATACAATACTAAAATTACCTTTTAGCTTCTGTTTTCCACCTTTTCATTAATGGATGAGAATTTCAACATCAGATTAGAAACTATGAAGCTGGTGAGAATTTGAACATCCATCTAGAAAACCTATTCAGAGTGAACAAGTGTAAGTATTTGGGTAAAGGCATAATGACAGTTACAGAAAATGGTTCTCTAGTGTCTGAAGGGGGCCTCCAGGAAAGCTGGAGAGACATTTTAAAAGGGCTTCTAGTGATAGGATGAGGGGTAATGGCTTCAAACTGGAAGAAGGGAGATTTAGGTTAGAAATTAGGAAGTTCTTCACTCAGAGTGAGGAGACACTGGAACAGATTGCCCAGGGAAGCTGTGGATGATGCATCGCTGGATGGGTTCATGACCAGGTTAGATGGGGCTCTGAGCAACCTGCTCCAGCAGGAGTGTCCCTGCCCATGGCAGGGGGGTTGGAACGAGATGATCTTTAAAGGTCCCTTCCAACCCAAACCTTTCTATGAACTGTAAAAGGAGTCATGATCAAAGTAGTAAATTCAATCAATTTCTACTGGTTTGAAATGTTTGGGTTTGGTTTTCTTTTTGACATGTAACTAACAATGTTTCTTCCTTTCTCACCATTAAGCAGAGTCACATGTCATTGGGTGTGAAGGGCCCAGTGAGGCAGAATAGGTGGTTTTGCTCAGCTGTATGAACACAGTACATAGGATACAGAGTGAAGATTTTTTTGCAGTGTAATTTTTCTGTAGTTTGCTAACAGGTAGAAGAAAGTTTACTCTCCCTATCACCTATTAAGTGAGTGGGTGCTAGCAGACATATGCTTAGTTTCAAAGTACTTCAGAGACAGTTAAATCCATGGATGGACAGACTTTACAGCTCTTTTGGGGTCTAAAAAATCTCAGGGAAAAAAATCAACATCCTGAGAGAAGAAATAGTACAAATTGTTTCCTTCATGGAGAACAATCACTAAATATTTCAAAGTGCTTTTTAATTTTGTTCTGTTTTTAGTAAAAAGTGTTGCATAAAAAATCCTTGAATAAAAGCATATTTTTTACATTGAGGGAAATTGCTGCTGATTTCTATGGCTTGGGTCATTGGGGTACTAATTATAACAAGCTTTAGAGAGGAAGGGATATTTCTCTGGTACCTTGTACAAATAGACTATGCCTCTGGCTGCTCATAATTCTGCCTTTTAATAATAATGAGACTTGCTGTCATATTATTTGCAGCAGTCATGATAGAAATGATTTGGCAGAGCTGATGGAATGAATTTACGTCACATCACAGCTTTACCCTTGAGTTACTAGCTGCTCAGCAGTTAGTTTCTGGGTTGTTTTTTGTTTGTCTTACTAACATGCACTGACAGAAGAGTGACTTCGCCACAGGATGGAAAGGGCAGTTTAGAGTAGGGTGCATGATTGCTGGGTGACAGTCATAAGCTCTCTATAGAACTACTGGAAGACTGGCTTCTGCATGCCTAGTCTCTTCCCCAAGAACGACAGCTAATTTAGGTAGAAATCTTCCATCTCTGTGTCAGTTCCCTGAAGTTTTCCATTCTATTTGATGCTACACAAGACAAAACTGTTACAGAGATTCCTTTTGATCTCTTTTTGGAAATGCTTAAGAACATTTAAATTAACAATAGTGAATAAAAGGCAAGCAGTAAAATTTCCACAGTACCTGGAATTATTAAACTGTCTCAAGATGAAACTCCTTGGAGAAATCAGGGCATTTTCTTTTGATATTTTGTTTTCAGATAAGACTTTAAATCATGACAGTGTTGAGACATCGCTTAGACACTTACCCAATAGAATATTCAATTTTCTATTTTAAAATGACCTTTGAATTTGATTTTTAGAACTCTGCTTATCTTTATATATGATAATGCAAGCCCTCAAATGTACAGACCTCAAATAATTAACTGTATTTTTTAAGCCAACAATTTTAATCTTCTCTGACAATTTGGACACAGATACCTTTATTTGCAAACTGAACTTTTATTTTAAGCACAGATATTGATAATCACAGATTGCTTTCTATCTTACTGTGCTATTTTAAAAGCATCTTAAGCGAGGAATAGCCACCTGAACAGAAGTTTAGTCCAGCAGGTTTTAATTTTCTACAGTGTTTCCATAAATGGTTTGGAAAGGAGCCCCAATGTTTTTTTTTTTTTTTAGTTTGGGCATCATTCTTTTTTAGTCTCCTATTTTTAAATAAATCTTCTCTTATTCCCCTCAATTTGGCAAGTTGTGGTGTGTTATTAAAATATACTTTTTATTGTTTCACAGGACATGGGAGATGTTTTGCTTTTAGTGCATACTCTGAAAAAAACCATATGAAAGTACTCTTTCAAATGATACAGAAAATACTAAAACCCACTTGGGTAAAAATCATAAATTCAAACATTATTATTAAAACCAGGATATTTAATTACATCAAAAAGCAAAAGGAAAAAAATGTCTCCCGAAATCGATCCATTTCCTGATCCTCTTTTGCCAGCACACCCAGATATTGCTTCTCCTTTCTGACTCTGTCTCTTCCTCCTTCCCCTAGGCCCTATCTGTCAAGCCCAAATCAGAAATCAGCTCTTTTGATATGTCTGTCTTATCATACTTCCCCACCAAGGGGTCTTTCCAGTTGTTCTGGTTTACAATATCAAAATAGTCATTCGACAGGTCCTAGTGGAGAGATCCACACCTAGTTTCAGTGATGTTTTTTTTCTTTCTCTGCCTCGAGACAATTGTGTAATGCGAGGAAAAAGTTTGTTACCAATTCTTATTAGTCATTCAATATTTCAATTAAGGAAAGAGCTCCAGTCCAACAGATGCAGGAATTTTTCAGACTTTTGCACAACACCCACAAAATATTATAGAATCACAGAACAGATTGGGTTGGAAGGGACCTTTCAAGGTCATCCAGTCCAACCTGCCTGCAAGGAGCAGGGACATCCTCAACTAGAGCAGGTTGCTCAGAGCCCCATCCATCCTCACCTGGAATAGTTCCAGGGTTAGGGCATCTACCACCTTGCTGGGCAACCTGGGCCAGGGTCTCTCAACCCTCAGTGTAAAAATGACTTCCTTCTCTCTAGTTTAAATCTCCCTCTTTTTATTTAAAAGCATCACCCCTTGCCTTCTCACAAGGGGCCCTGCTAAAAAGCCTGTCCCCTGTATTATTATATGTTCATTATCACTAGTGTCCTGATTAGCTGGTTATATTAAAAAGATGTCCTTATATTCTTCCCCTTTCCCAATCCGAGTGTTTGAAAAGCAGATACTGGGGTAAAGCTGATACTCGACTTTAAGGCAAAGAATGGTGACACTTAAAGCTACTGACTCACAAGCACACCTGTGCAAATATGAGCAAGCCACTTCAAGGTATAGTTCCTCTTCCATGGATTGGGCATAAGTCTCCTTCCCTACCTTAAGTACAACACTAAGAGCAATTATTCAGTGTTTGCAATAGGTGTAGCTGTTACAGCAGGAAAGGAGGGCTAGATGCCAAGTTAGGCAGTATTTAGGAGGTCAACAAAAGCTAAACATTGACTTCTATGGAATACCTAGTTTTCATGCAAGTGCTTTTAACTCACGATTGTCAATATTTTATATAGAAACAATTAATTTCTAATTAAAAGATAGACAAAGCTGATATAGTCCATTGAAGCCCTTTTGTTCAAAACCATCCATTTCTGACAAGTAATACTTAATCTACCGTTCAAACACTTGGTCTCCGTTACACTGAGTCACTTTTTTCCTCTAGTGAACTGTAGCTATCCAGCTCAAGAACACACTTCATTAATACAATTCTGAAGAGGGTAGTAGCTATATGTGGTTCAACTTGTTCTGCTGGCCTGATCTCCTGAGTGCTTAGCACATATACACCTTATCAAATTGTGGCTGACCTCAACTTTGAGCATCTTAAAAGCTACAGCTCATTTGACTCTGAGCAAATCAAATACATTTGGCTCAAGAGGACATAGCCTCGGGTTATTCCTACCCAGATGTACTGTGTTGGATGCGTGTAGCTTTACAGTCAGTATCAAGAGTAGGGACACTTTTAACCCTATTCTCCTTTTCCTTCTCTTTAGAAAGGCTGCTGGCCAATTCAGGTATCACAATAATTGAATTGTTTGACTTCAGGATGCAGATAGATATTTAATCTGTTCCTTTTTTCAGTTTATCTCAATAATTCATCAAAAGGTAAATGTATGGCAAATTAAGCCGAAAGGCATTGCTGCTATTTAAGAGTATTTTTGTCTCAAATACATGGGTTTTTTTCCTCTCCGATAGGTGACTTCACTTTACATTGCTTTATTTATGTTACATAAACTGAGCATTAACTACAAAGGAGTATTTTTGCCTTACGCCATACTTCTTACTACCTTCACCATATAAATTGCCAAGGACTCCAAATTCATACTTTTTCCACTTATAAAATAGGAACATCCTATCCTAACACTAAGACCTGAAATCTCCTTTTTTGGCTTTGTCAGTATCATGTACTTCAGCAGCATGTTAGTATGTAATCCTCACACGCGAAATCCTGTTCAGTAAAAGACAGTTCTGGAGGGGGTGGGGAAAAAAAAAATCAAGCAAGGGGTGTTTGGTGTTTCAAATCCCCAAGTGCTTTGCTAATGAAGGCTAATTTATGTAGTCAGTTAATTCTCTAAGAGAATCTGATGAAATTTAACTTCCTTTCAAGCCACTCTTCAGAAATCAAGACCCTAAATGTAGTTCCCTTCTGTCCTGATTTTTAGTTTTTATTCCGAGGCTGCAAACAAAACTAAAAAAAAAGCAATTAATAAACTATTCTGCACAAATTACGTGAATTTTTCATTAATTTACTCTGGATGAAGTATGGAGGGCACTGGTTTTGAATAAAACATATGATCTGGTGATTAATCAAATCCCTTTTCTGATGGAAGCAATAATCTGTCTGGAACCTGAAGGGTATACAAGGACGAAAGTGAATGCAGTGAAGGAAGTAGTATTCCCAGTCTGAAAGCATCTAACACTTTCTTATTCAGGGAGAAAAAAAATGAAGATATTTTTATCTTTAAAGAAAAAGGACTCATAAATTAAGGTTAACTTTGGAATAGATATCATTAGTTATACGTGACCACTATAATAGTTTCGAGAATGTAATTCTCTATAATTTCAACTGATCACCTTCATCAGCAAAACTTTCTACTAACCATGGTATACCTCTCCATTTTAATTCATACCCTGATAGGCTTTGGGATTTTTTTCATTGCATGTTAGTGTTAATCAGGTATGACCATATTTGAATCAAAGGGTTATGGCACTGTAAAGCTTGTGCAAGCTCAGAATCAGATAAATTCCACAGACTCTGTAGAATTGGTCAGGTTGGGGCAGTTTTTGGTTAGCTGCTGTGGTGATTCTCAACGAATGCCATTGAAAGAAAGTGTCCTAAGCATACTCTGTGTGCATGTGTCAACATGCACAGCAATTTCAGTACAGGATAAAAAGGTAGTTTATGAAGTGTTATACATTAATTATTCCTATAGTTAAATATCTTGGCCCCCATTTTACAGTTGCTCTAGTAGCAGTTTGTAAGAGATTAAGAGGTAATGAAGTTTCCTTCCACTTAATGGTCAATGAAAATCGGCCAGTGTACACAAGTCAGAACTCCACGGTGTTTAATAGCAGTGTAATTCCATTGAGGCATCTGAACACAGGCTGAGATGCTGCACTTTTACTCATCTCCCTCTGGCTCACTAAGGCAGAGTTGTTCTTCAGGGCTTGATAGGAAATCATGATAGACTAGCATGAGCATACAATGCCATGAATATAAAGTTCACAAGCCAAGTAAACAGAAATTTAATTATGATGTAATTATAATGTCAAGAGCTTATATCATTTGCAGGGATATGTATTTCACGTATATTACCTTTTCAGATACAAGTAACTAATGAAAGGTTCAAGAAGGATTAGTAGGTGTTATTTAGTAATAGAATGCAGAAGGTAAATGTGCTTCTCACGAGTCACGCTTTTATGCAGTTTGCAGCTTGTACTAATTGCATGTCTACTGCTTAAACTTGTATACCTCATATTAATCCCTTATAAATTATTGATAAACTAAATCTTTCATCTTACCGTATAGGCCAATGATCACCTTTCATTTTGCAATCTGCCTTATTCATCACTGGTTTTGCTCATTTAAGAAAATTAGCAGTTTGAACGTGAAGAACAGGAGAAGTAAATTTTCCAATAGAAAGAAAATGGAATTACTACTTGAAATCCATAATTTACATAAATTGGATAATAAATCACTTTGAATGATATCTATTGACACAATTCATTAAAAATTATGAATATCCATAATGAGACTGTATTCCTAGGGCATTTCAACTTCCGTTAAAATTTTGATTCCATGGAGATGGTCACCTAGGTAAGCCAGTTGAAGGAAGAATGTTAATTTGTGAAATCAATACAACTGTAGATGTAGTTGAAGTTATTCGTGAGCCTGAGTGACTTGCTGAATTCAAAATACTCATAGAATGAATCAGAATTAGGATTCAGACTTTGAGGGTGCACTCAACCCTGCTGTCCATGCCACTGACAAAGATGTTGGTCCCAGTACCAACCCCTGAGGAACACTACTTGTCACTGGTCTCCAGAGCCAATGACCACAGCTCTTTTGAGTGCGACCATCCAGCCAAATGTTCAATCCATCAGGCGGTTCATCTGTAAAATCCACATCTTAAATTAGAGACAAGGATGTTGTGCTGGAGGATCTACGCTTCATACAGAGCTTGCACAGAACTAAATATCTTATTCTACCCCTTTATTATCCTGATCAATCCTCTCAAACTATTTTAGAGCTGCTGTGAAGATGTATTCTCTTTCTGGCCCAGCTGATTTGGATTTGTACTGCTGGAGTCCTTACAGCAAACTGACAAGTAACAATCCAATTGCTAAATTTACTTAATACCTTTTAAAGCTGCAGTGAAAATAGTGATTTCTGGTTAACACTTGATAGAGCAAATTCAGACAGGGTCTCTGAGAAGTAAGGAAACAATTCTGTTGTCCAAGCAGCTCTAAGATGTCTTTTCTAGTGTGGAAGTAGATCAGTATGCTACAGCCATTACATCTTTTCAATTTTATTTTAATTATTATCTGTCATTCTTTAGGAAAAGGGAACTTTACCCTGCAGATGACCTGCAGAGCATTAGAAATTTTTGGTTTTTCATATTGGAGCAATGACTGGGCAGATCTGCAGCATATCTGCTAATGCAAATACAGTGAGTAATGTCCGTGAAGACAAATAGTAACATCAGTGTGAAGTTTACAATAGATCTGCCCTGGGAAGGGCAACTAAATGAGCTTCCATTAGTCTGTTGTAATGTTGTCAGCTAATTACTAGCTTCACTGTCTTAAAATCCACGTCCCTGTCCTTCTGCAGTGAACTCCCAACACTTCATAGCAGTAGTGACAAAATGACATTGCACCAAACCCTAAATAATTTAAAGCGGTTAACAAAAATATAATTAACAATATTTCAAATATTGGACATGAAAACTGATCAATGAAATTATTAGTAGTACAAGAGAGGACAGTATTTAAAACTATAGTATGTCACTCTAGGAGGAATAAATGTTATTTTTCACAATACATCATTTCTCACATAAATTTTAGGGTCTTGTAAAATAGAAAATAGGGATTAACACCTGGAATAGCATTCTTCTCCTATTTCTTCCC
>JAAGNO010009656.1:0-26967 GCA_033439905.1 Ceryle rudis | reverse complement strand
GAGGCCCCATCCCTGGGGACATTCAAGGTGAGGCTTGACAGAGCTCTGAGCAACCTGCTCTAGTTGAGGATGTCCCTCAGGGCAGGGTGGTTGGACCAGATGACCTCTAGAGGTCCCTTCCAACACAGACATTTCTATCATTCTATGATGAAACACTAAAGAGATCAGTGCCAAGACCACAGGTTTCTCAACAAACCCCAAAACAAACAACAAACCAGTAACAAAAAGGAAGCTATTTCACATGTCTCCAGCATTTTCTAAAGTCTCCCCACTAAAACAAACCAACTTGAACCCAGAAGAAAAAACCTCACCTCTTTATGGATTTTGTATAGATTGTGGCAATAATTAGCCATGAACTGGTGCGACTAATGTTCTAAGATAAAGACCTAGCACTGATTGGAAGATACGGGGAAATTGTTGAATAATTCATCTGTTTGTGTAAAGCTCAGCAATATAATGCTACCAAACTCTGCCTTTAGTAACATTAACATGATTGTTAGGGAAAAATCTATTCAAAAATTTTAAAATAAAACTGAGGCAACACTGTTTCTCTCAGATTTCAGGCATCCAATCCCTAAGCCTTGCTTATCTCAGTTATGTCTCTTAGCTAAGTAATAATCCTGAGTTATTGTGTGTTCGTTTATAAGAGAGCGACACAGCTCACTGGTAACCAGATAATGCTTTATAAATTGGGGGCATCCTTTTGAGTACTTTAAGATCACTTCTGGCAGGTTACATATAAGGAGTAGGTGTTGGGGAAAGTGCGAGTTTACTGACTTAATTCCTGAGTAACAACTGTAGTATTTCTAGGCATTCTTATCATGAAGCCTGGCTCTTATTTCTCCAGTATGACATCAACACAAGCAGAAAACATGTCACCACTTGCTGACTAGAGACTGGTGCTCCAAATACACTGGAATAACACAACCTTTGCAAAGAAAATGGGAAAATATTCTCCAGTTTAAGCAGTATTTGTTATTTTGCTAAGCATGACCTCAGATTTGCCTAGAATCTCAGACAGGAACAGCTTTTACTCTGGGAAAGACTGGATAGTATTCAACCTGCAGGTTAGAGAAGATGTAGCCCTCTCTCCTCCACGGCTTCATATTCTTCTATTACTTTTTTCATGTAGTGTTTTTGGTTAGTCTACAAGTCTGCCCACATCATTATGTAATGCTTAAAAGGTGTTTTAATGTGTCTGCTATCACTTTTAAGTGTAATGAAGGAGCATCCTGGAACTGAAGAGACTTTTTCAAGGACAGTGCTCTCCCCTGCTGCGTGGTGCTGTTGCAACTATACACACTTTTCCCTGTCTTCACTGGGCTGTATCCACCCTGGTGCAAACAAGCTCTTAATACATCTAGACTTCTCTCTGCCACTCAAGCTCACTTTTGCCCACTACCTCCCTTTTCCATTATAACAACACAGCGCTGTCTGTCACCAGAGTGTCTAGGCTATATGTTTTCTGCATAACGTTTTTAAGGTATGGCCTTTCTTTTCAATTTAAACAGACAATGCTCTCATTCAGCTGTTCAACATTTTTCATCTCAATTACAGCACTATCCTTTTCCCCAGGCTCTTGAAAAATACAATCTTGTCCCACTCATACACTACAAAGATCGTTTTAATGTTTTGCTACTTTGACCATTTCAGCTCTTTGCATCCTTCTACTAGCTCTCTTTCTCTGCTTAGCTTGCAGAGTCTGTCATCATCCATTTGATATTGACATGCTTATTTCTTCCCCTCATCAGAACAGAGTTACCTCCATCTCCACATTTAACTTTTAGAAAGACCACTTTCAGGCTTTCTACCTTCCTACCTTTCTACTTCACTGTCCCTCATTTTGTGTCAAAATGAAACAAAAAAAACCAAACCAAAACCACAAAACCAAAGCACTTCATGGTACACCTCCCTAAAGCTGCTCTTTCTGAGACAAACATTATCAGCAGCTTCTGATTCACTAGAACACTTTCTATCCTGGTGCTTAAGAGCTATAGCACTGTTTCATTCAGCATGTCTGTCTGTATCCACGAAGATATTAATCTCTATTTAGACTGTTATCCTTCTTCGCTGATGTTTATAGCAACTCGTACAGCACCTTCCTGATGACTGTGGCTTGTAAGTGTCACAATGCCTAGAAGAAAGGTCTCTAAGGGTAAAGCACTTAGAGCTTATGGTTGCCTCAGAAAGTTGTTGATTACTGTCATGTCTAGTTTCAGTGAAGAGTGAACCATATGCATTATTCCATTTCAATGTTCATCTGAAGTAGGTCTCCTAACGTAACTGTTGATAGGAAATCTAAACATGAGTGAGACACTTCACCATGACTCATCAGGGGATGCAAGGAGGGTACTGCTGCTCTTTGAAGCAAGTGATAAATGATCAGATTCACGAGGTGAAAACTCATCTAGCAAAGTGATGCTTGCACCACCAAAGCAGTGAGAAGAGTGCTTATTTTAGTTGAAATAGGTTTTCAGACTACTACCTGAATAATAAAGAATGAACTTGGGAGAAAAAAATTTAAATCCAGTCTTCCTGGTGGAGTCCCAGAAGCCAAAGCATTCCTCCAGATGCCCTTCTCTACTGAATGCAACCTAACTGGGCACAAAGAAGTGACCAAGTGTCTGGATTCTGCAGAAAAGTCAGCTTGACAAAGGGAGTAAAAGTGATGCAGATATAACTTTAGTAAAGGTAGGTGGTTTTTTTTAATTATTCAATTTTCTTTTGTAACTTATCACACTGTTTATTTTATGTGTTATAAATACATATAAATGCATTTTTTTACATGTTATAAATGCATTCTTTCCATTTATTGATTTTTACTAGAGGCTGGGTTCAAAGCAGCTGGCTAACAACCTGACATTACTAATCAAGCATGTGGTGAATCTGTATTCTGATGACTGAGATGCTCAGTTCCTTCAACACAGGCACCAGGTATTAAGAGTATTAGCTACCTGGTGGGTAGCTAATATTACAGGGACTAAGGGCAAACAAGAGCACTCTAGCATATAAAATATATCATATAATGGAGCATATAATGGAGGAACATTCAAAGGATTTGTTAGTATCATCGTGCAAATGATGAAAGACAACACTTGCAAGCACAAGTAGGGACTACAGTAATAGTCAGATGATACTGAGGACATTAATAGATAAACTGTATTAATGACAAAACATTCTTCCACTGAAATTCTACTACAAGATGAATTTCTCCTAGGACTACTCTGCTAAGCCCGTTGCGTATTTGTCACCTCTCTAACCTGAGGACAGTAAGGTCCAATCCAAGCAAGATTCCCCCCCTCACTGCTGCCAGTAAGCACGAAAGATGACTGGGTTAAGAATTTAGTTTTATTTGGCAAATATCACTTATTTCCTACTTAGTAGTTCAGAAATCTGTGCAGAAGCACTAAGATCCAGAATAACTGGAATATGAACTTGGAAAAGAATATGAATTTCCAAGATGTTATACTGTGTTCACTTCATGCAGCTACAGAACTGGCTCTAATTTTAGCTAGTGCTGCTGTAATTGTCTCTGATACTTAGAAAGATAGCTCAGCAGGAGCTATATCCAGCTATATGCCAGTCAGTTAACAGAATGCCTTTTCGGAAGTGTTTTCTCCAAGAAGAAAGCAGAGAGAAAGAAGGTGCCAGCATAAGATTCATTAAATATCGTAACTATTTTCCTGTCTAAAATAGCCACACATTTCTTTTAGTCAGTAGGTCTCAGACTTATGAAGACTGGTCAGCATTTTGATTTCATGCAACTCATTTCTTACACTCTAAGTAGTCTTCATTTACCTGTTTACACTCAAAATGGAAAGTACAAGTTCTTTTTGGACTGTGGGCAGCACCACTTCATCTCTAATCGAATACGCAGGCAGTAACTCAGTCTCTGCATTGTTGTTGCTGCTGTTCATAAACCAACAGGCTCTTGTGGTTTATGTCATCAGTAGAAAACCAAAGCTGAATTATAGCCTTGCATTCGATCTCTGTTGTGCACAGAATTGCCTTTTTTTTTTCATAAAGGCCAATTTAGAGACATGGGATCTAGGGACCCATGAAGTGTATTCCTTCACGTCAGTACCAAAACTCAAAATCATGAGTATTCAGAAGAAAAACAAGATAAAGACATTTCAAAGTATATCTAGATTTCTGCAGACTGCTTTCATTAATTTTCCAAGAACTTTACAAAAGCAACATTCCACATGAGCCCTCCAGAGACATCTTCAAGAGTTAATCAGACACTGGGTCACATCAAAGAAGGGGAGCTGGAGTAAAGGAAGAAAAACAAAGATGAGGAAAGGAGGACTTCACTCAAGCCACATGTTTATGATCTGTGGAAAGATGAATAGCAAACACCTGGCATATAAAGATGGTGGAACCATTTGCTTTAGGAACTTAGAGAAGAAAGTATTTTCTTTCAATAAGGTTTAATTTCAAACTGAACTCAAGAATGCTGCCCCAAAGTTGCAGTAGAGGGTTAGAATCACAGATTCCCTCTTTTCTGTCTCTGCTACAGCTTACGTGACCAATTAAAAGCTATTTGATCACAATCAAGTACTTGAAGTATCTTCAAGCTGGGAATATGCTTATGTTCACATCTTCAAGATGCTGCAATATTCAGCACTTTTCCAAAACCAAGTACCCTGGAACAATACAGGTGGATAACATTTTGAACTAATGCTACACATATGCAATATGTGAAGCACACAAGGCTGCACTAAAAATCCACCTTAACATGCATTTAGACAAACCATCTTATGAGAATCCTTGTTTTGACCTGTTCCTTGGTAGACACGTTTTTCAGGGTTCCAAACTTAGGAAAAATATGCTCAAGTAGTGATCCTGTGAATAGAATCTTTTCAACAGGTGTCAGCTCCTGGACAATGGAAATGAGAAACTCGTTTGAATTCAGTGATGCAATTTAACAAAACTGAAGTTTCATATTGATAGTGAGAGTCCCAAGAACAGAACAGTTTGACAACAGAACACTGAGATGCATAGCAACCTGTGTAGTCTGCTGGGTACCATAACTTGTTATGCAGAAGACAGAGAGAACAATTACTTACATTAAGTTTGATGTGAAACCAGTTTTATGCTGCAAATATTTTGCATGATGGTGCAGAGAATCACAGGCAGTAAAGGGTGCATATTCCTTCTTGAAAGATAGTCCTTGCAAGGGTTCTTAGGGCTTGCAAAGTACAATTCCATCCATAAGAAGTTGAGCAGCTCTAAGGGCTTTGGGTTCGTTTAGGATTTTAAGAGGCTGTTAAAAATGCAGTTGCATTTTAAATGGAACTGCAGTTAAATTAGATTGTAGCTTAATAACAGTATATAAAATATTTGTGGCTCAGACTTAGGATTTATGAAGAAAAAAATATTCTATACTCTTCAGTGTTAAGAAGTTGAATTTCCCTAGCTGTGTAGTCCCCTTGTCTGGCTGCAATTAATCAGAAATAGCAGAGAAAAAATCTTTGCTTTTACCTACTAATCCCACAGACTGAACATACACGCATAAGTATAGTAACTGCATTTGTGCTGAGATGCTACGTGGCATCCCAACACGACTATTTAGTCACCAGACACCTAAAATTTAAATAAAAACCCCAAACCCAACATTTAAGAGATATGTGAAGGAAGACCTAGAACTTCTATGGAATGTATGAAGGGCAGTTGTCTCCAAGTGTGGCTTTGATCCCCTCTTCTCCTAACAGGGAATTTTTTTCTTAATCACACTTCTGTGCTTTGCAAGTGAAAGTGTTCCTCAGATCACAGATGGTTTCAAATATTAAGTGTTGCCTGCTGTAATCTTACATCTCCTTCACTCTTCTGCACATTTTGGTATTTTACTCTTTGTAAACTCTAGAATACAGTGAAACTGGGAAGTTCCAGCAGAGGGTGATAAGCACAGGAATCAGGAAAAAAAAAAAAAGAGACAAAACCATACAAATGGTACTGGGATGAAAAATGAGACCTTCTAATTTTTAAATCTGTGGAAACTCCAGATGTTTTCCATCAAGCATTGAAACTTTCCTATTTTGAAAAGCATTTTTATGTATAAGAGAGGCATAAAAGATGCTTTATGGTATTTCAAAAGTTAGATGTTGAGTCTCCTGGATTTCAAATGCAGCCTCTTAACATTGTAGTTTGAGAAAACAGCAGTGTATTTAATCTTCAACTAGTGGGATTTCAAAGGGGAAAAGTAATTATTGTATTTTTAAATATAGAATCTCAGGATTTTAACTCATCACTTTCCGAGAGATAAAATGGAATTTGCCTTGCAAGTCTTAAATGGAGGCTCTATTTCAAAAGTACTCAAAAATGGACGATTGAATGCAAAATAGATGGCAATATATACAGAAGAGCAATTTAAGTGCTTGCTGAAAGCAAGAATTAAAAGTATTTGTATATACAAGTGCATGTTCATTAAAGAATTCAACTGCACATTCTTAAAAAAATCAACCAATGGCTTCTAAACAGATAAATAATCAAAAGGTGCTTTTTTAATTGATATGGAGACAAAAATGTTAGTTTGCATGTGTTAACCACTCATCTTTTCTTCAAAAAAATCTTGTAAAAACAGAACTATGAAGAAGTGCAGCTCAATGTGAGACATAGATCAGAACAATACAGGTTCAAATCCGACCTGTATTTCAAGAAAGAGAGAATTAAGCCTTTAATGAAAGCACACTTTTTCCTCTCTGCATACCAGTTCAGATGAGATGCTGACTGTCCTGCTTTTGATGTTCAAAACAACTGAATGCCTATATTGTGCAGCTTAAATCAAATCACTCATGTCCCTTTTTAGTCCGGGCAAACTGATAGATTGCACAAATAATTGCACCTTGAGCTTTGCATAATTTAATTTGTATGAACTGTGCTCAATTAGTGTAGAAGCTTTCAAACTCCATGGCTTTAATAACCCTTAATACAACCAGTAATGGTCACTGCAGAGACTGAAGTAGAAGGGCTCGAATTAAAACTGGCTGTCTTGAATATTTAAGATATAGTAGCAATTCTCAGCTGTTCAAAAAACTTGAAATCCAAGTTTAAAATCACAAAGGGTAGATTTTAATTTATAATGTTAGGATAGCTTTAAGTACCATTATAAGAAAAGTTCTTAGAGCTTTCAAGAACATTGCCATCAGTTTTCTGAGGCTTAATTTTTTTTTTACTGGAAATTTTAGTAATGAAACAGCTCTTTATGCTTCCAAACCTGACCTCAGAGAAAGTTTACAATGGAGAGAGTTTAACAGTGGAAAGTTTCACAAGGGACTTCAGAGGAAGCTGCAGCCTGTTCAGCCTGGTCTTTTTCTCTGCAACTGTTATTAAACAGTAAACTTAGCATCCATACAACACTAACACAATCATGTGTTGGTATGACAGTTTACAAACTGATGGGATGCTGGGTAGATGCCCTGGTAAGAGTAAGAATCCTCCTCCATGTCAGGAAGATTCAAAAAAATTCAATATTATTACACAGCAATGATTCTCTAGCCTTGTATGCTCCAACTTAAAAGACCCCTAAGAATAAGAATTTAGACATGGATGACCATAAAAGCACCGCATTGATGAAGGACTAGTCTACAGAACCACAGATGAAGGTTTTATGTAAGAAGATCATTATCTGGGATTTATTTAGATGTATGATGTTTGCGAAGAATTGAACTCTGAAATTACCATTTCAGTTCCAATTCACATGCTGTTTAGGGCTGACTCATATTGTACAGAGATCAGCCCACTGTCATTTTACACTTGGAAACCTACTCCAAAACCGTTCCATTTTCTCCATAGTTTTCTACTTGATGTACAATATTAGGGTATAATGATCTAAACTCCTTTGCAAACCAAATTAACAGGCATTGCCCTTTGTGTTATTTGCTTCCATTTATATATGGCAGAGAAAAGCAGGATACAGAATGACTGGGAAATCAGGAATAGGGAACAGGGGGATTTCTGTGACACTATTCTTCCAGTCTTTAATGCCCAGACAAGAGACAGAAACATGGTACCCTTAGAAAGAGCATGCCTGGCTCTAGAGTTGTGGTGCAGACAACCTCATACCCAGACATAAAGCAGAACTTCAGTCAAAATGGATGGCTTCTAGACATTAAACCGAGGCATTTATAGTGTATATAATCAATACATGTTGCTTTGAGAATAACGTTATGGCTCACCCTCTTAGTTTAGGCACAGAACATCTCAGATGTATAACTTCACACACGTCAGGGCAAAGTCAGGACAAGACAGTTTGATATGCTCCTACCTCCCCCTAAAACCAGACTCTAGAAAATATATTGCCACAAAGGAAAGTTCCTTCCTCATTTCAAGTTTGCCGAGAGACTTGAGACAGTCTAAGCCAAGACATTCTGAGCTGTACCCTTTCAACTACAACTTTCCAAAGACTGACAGAATTCTAGTAGCTTAATACAGTTTACCAGCTGGCCTTTTAATTCCAGACTGTCAAATGTAAAAACCTCAGCAGATGATGAAGGGGGAAAAAAAAGTATTTCAAGTTCAAGGGAATCATAAGATACTTATATTCAAAATAAAAATTCTAAACAGCTTTATCATAGAGGTCCTTCAGTGCTACGCACACTTTATACCTTTGGAATTTCATATTAAACAACATTTGTTAAATTGGAATCCTACTTGATGTAAAATATTAGGGTATAATCAGTCCCTATTCTCTTTCTACAATACTATCTTCATCTCATAAGCCTACAGGACATGCTTTCCCCTTTACTGTCACCTTCTCTCTGCTTCGTTATTTCTTAGACATCACTTCCATAACACACTGGCACAGAAAAGATGCTTCACTGTGGTGCCATGCAAATGCCAGCTGCATTACATCCCCCATACGCCCCTTGAGACTCTTGCTTTGCAAAGAGCTGCTTCCCCTTGACTCAGAATTACAAAAGAAGGTTTGAAATACCATCAGCAATCTGACAGCTTGAGATTTGCATTCTGGGAATTTGCATATATCCTATTAAAACTTATTTGGCACAGGTTTAGAATGTGTATGTTGACAGCTAATGTACAGGGTTAACACTGTAATTTTATAAATGGAAGCTTTCTTATAATTACTCCTCCCAAACTGACATCTGATATTCCTGATAGACAAAGACAAGCAGTTGCTTCAAAAAAACATCAATAGATAGCATTTTGTAGGCAACTGTACTCCAGGAGGGACTGGTCTATTTTTGGACCATTAACAGCCAGTCCAGGTTTCAAATGCTAAACTTGATTAGAGAGGAGTTTACTAAGTGTTTTAAACGAGATGTCTCGCACTGGCAGTGAGCTCAAAATGCCAAGCTTTTCTCAGTTATTTTATAGGAAATACAATTGATTACCTTGCGATTTAGGAGCCGCAAATCGGTCAGCACTGAATTAAATTTGAGTCATACTGATAAAATGAAAAGAAACTTAAATTTTACAGCATTTTAGCATTAAAATGAATGGGAAAAATCAAGACTATTTGTTGGATAAAAGCATAATGTATTTTAATATTAGAGGCTCCATTCTAGGGGAAGATTTCAGTTTCAACCTGCATCTGATTTCTTACAGCAAAATTTCTTGAAAGGTTGAAGGACATTTTGGAAACATTGAAAACTTACAAACTCTACAGATTTTAAAGATGCCTGCTGCACTGGCAAATGTGTATTCTGTTCAAGCTTTCATCAGAATCTGTAGGGTCTATATGATAGAATTCCAAGTGATGGGTGCTATGCAGGCAGCCATATTAGTACTTTCTGTAAAATTCCACTGCAGTTTAATAATAAAGGATGCATACCAGGAATGAAGGACAGAATGCTTTGACAAAAAGATTGTGATAAATTAATCAGAGGTAAAAAAAAAAATCACTGAATGATTTTTCTTTTGAAAGAATGGAAGAGAAAAAAGCACCAATGCTACTACAGATTTTAACTGCAAGTATACAAATTAGATTAAATATGTTTCAAGGAAATCGCTTGCCTAATTTATTTGTATTTAAAATCAAGGCTTTTTCTGCTAAAATTGCAATTCTATTACTGCACGTCGTACTGGCACCAGGTTTTCCAGTTCTCAAGACTCATTGATAGGAAAGGAATGAAAATCTGTTGAACTAGTTGAAAACTCTGATGGCGTTTATAGAAACGCAATTATTTCAGATGAGGCAGATTATAGGGTTGTAACACTTTTTCCTCTCTAGATCTGCTGGTGAGACATTTGAATCCTAGAATAAAGATAAAAGCCCTTCTTGTTAGGAGTGCTGGGGTCCACCTATGCGCTTTTAGTGAGACTTAAGGGTGGAAGGTATGGGAGCTGGACTCTACACAAGCCCTTCAACGTTACACAACAACAAAAGATTTTCTTTGGATTTTTCAAGAAGTAACCTTTAGCAGGGATAGAAGTTTCTGAAATCTATTCTATACAATTCTTGAACCTCTTTCCCCCCCATCATAAGCTTCAAAAAGCATCCTACAAATAAATTTATTGTCCTGTAAAATATTTAACCCTGTCAGAACAGGACACTCCTGGTCCTGGATGGTTTTTCCCCTTTTCTATGTGGACTACTCTGCTGGTCTGGGACTCATTCACCAGATGCTTAGAAACATTTGACATCCTTTGCCTGGGCCAATTCCTGAGCCAGGGCTACAGTTCCCTGGAAGACTGGCTATTGGCAATCCTAGTAGTAATTAGGGGCCCAAGTAGTTCGGGTCTCTATCGCATGACACACTGCTTTTGCTCAAGGCTGTTCTCTTCAGAGCTTCACACTCTACAGGAATTTTAATTTATAGTTTAACCTTTCATGAAAGTCAAGTGCATATGGCACAAGACTTTGGTGAAGAATTCCTTTACCAATTCAGTTTTCAGTCAGGAACTTGAATCTTGCTATTGCTGTTGCCTTATGTGTTACCCAACATCATTAAAAAGACAACACAAACCTTATGATGTGGTTTTCATTTCCACATGTTCAGATGATGCAAAAATGATGTGTACAATATTTCTCAGAGCTGAAGGCAACAATGGAGCTTGAGAAGGTCATTTACTAGACCGAAATAAGTTCTCAAATATTCAAATGCTTGGCAGAGAGGTTTAGAGGATTAGAAAAATCTGAGTTTACCATTCAAAAATTCTTTATTCAGGAAAGAAATACAGAGTCTCAAAAAAGGTTCCAGGAGTGAATCCATCCCACTCTTACCCTGATGGATAACACACAATATCAGGTCTTTTATGGTATTATGTTGCTCTAGTATCCCTAGGGAAGAGTATCCATGTCAGATATTTTTACTCTAACTGAGCATGACTTATACTACATTCCTAGTTGCTACAAGTAACTCACAACAAAGCAAATACCCCAGGAAGCATCAGGCATGTGCTGAAATACACCCATTACAGCAGTGGCTTCAGTCCTAAAGGTGTATCAGCTTTTCCCTAATAATGGATACTAAAACCAGTACCAACTTCATAGAATCTGTTTGATTTAGCCTTAACTCCTGATGAGATTAAAGCAGCTGCTAGGAGACTAACAAGAAAAGCAAGCTTTAAAAAACCTTGAGAACTGGAATCATCTGCACCCCAGCTTTATAGACCAAAGGAAACCAACTTAATACAGATTTTTTTAAATGAAGTTTTTCTTGTTTGCATCCTCTTTCCATTCTTTTTGGATCATAACAGATGTATAACTAAGATGTAACACTATCAGATGAAAGATGTGGGAAAAAAGGTAATTTGTTATCTTTAAAGTTCAAAGTAGATCCAGAGAGCCTGTAAATACCTTAAATATTTTGTATATTTTCGATCTCATTAAAAATCCTTTCATATCCCTGTGAATGGTCCATGGAAAAGCAACTGAGAATGGAAATATGTTTTGCAGAAAAATTTTTTTAGCCATTTCATTACTCAGCAACTATCCAAGGGAGAAAAAATAGAATAAGCATTCATGTTCAAGAAGTTTGGGCTTTGAAATGCCAGGATGGAGTACAAGGTAAGAAATCAAGGAAGTTTACATAACAATCCTGGTTCACAATCAAAACACTACATAAAGCAGCTTTAAATAATTAGAGTTTTCCAAGCCAGGCAGTCTTGATCACCAACATGAGGTATTCACCAATGGGAGGTGTTGTAGTCAAGTGATTATTTGCCTAAACCTGAAGTGCAATTCAGGACCAAGATCAAATATTGACTGGGGTACCTGTTGCACAACTCTCACCACCAACTGCTTAGAGGATGGCACATGTGACTGGGATGCTCAGTTAGGCAAATTGAGACTAAGCTGAATGGGCTTGTGATTATTGAGACAAACATTAGTAAACTGAATTTAATTATGCCAGCAAAGCACGATGACAAATGTCACTTAAGCATGAACATTCCTTACATAAGCTTACAGTGAATTCCAAGTACAGCACTGACCGGGTGGCAGTATTCTAACATAAGATACCAACAAGTAAAAAGCAAGAAAAAGATGTTATTGTGCCTATAGTTAGGGAAGAAGGCATAAAAAGCAAATGCACATACAGGGTTATTTAATGAGTGGCAACAAACAAGCCTGTCATCAAGGCAATCTTGTTTGCTAAGAATAAATGCTTGGCAAGCAGGATGCTTTCCATTGATTCACTTCAAGACAGCTTTTGATAGCCGATTCTTAGTTTCCTTAAGGTATTGGCACAACTATTGAGTTCTGTGTAGTTAAAGCTTTTGCTGCTTGGTATCCAGTTCATCCCAGGTGAGTTCAGTGACAGATCTGGAGGCTAGAGATGCAACTTCTGAAAGCATCACTCTGTTCTTTTCTAGTTTAAAAGCTCTTTCAGTCTGCATGACTGTTCTGATCGTTATGCTATGGGGAGAAAAAAACAGACCAGGGAGATTCTGACACGATAGTAGAATCTATACATAGAAAACATTATATTTCTCTAAACACTTGTTTGCTAATTCCCATCTGTGCTGCTCCGAAAATACATTCAAACTCCTTCTCTTGATGTATTTAGACTGATAAAAATGATGCATCACTCAGGCATACATACACTATTCTAGCCTCAGCTGCACTGCTTGCGATAAGAACCAAAAAGGTTGTGTTTATCATAACACTCGGAGCTGCACTGATCTAATAATTACAACAATTGTATGACACTCCTACAAGCCTGGCTTCTCCAGTTCAGATGAAGATGTACAAACATGCATACATATAACATACATACACATATAAGGGGATCAAACAAAATCAAGGCAGTTTCTTTACATCTGAAGATACAAACTGCTTTAAATAAAATGTGAATTCTTATAACTTTGGTTTCTTTTCAGAGTCATCTTGTTAAACATCACTGAACTGTCATAGGCAAAGAAAATGGTTACAGAAAACAGACAAGAAAGCAGTGAGGCAGTGAAAACATTCTTTCAAGAATCCTTGAGAGCAAATATGCCTGACAAAGGCAGATTCCAGGGATAATCTCAAAACTCTGTAAACTCCTTACTGCTCTCAGTGCAGGACAGCTCAAGAACAACAGAATCAAGAGAAATCAGTAGATGTTTGTTGGTAAAGTTTATGAAGTATCATGAAATATGTTATGATAATACTGGTAAACATTCTGAAGAGCTTTACATTATCAGAATCCCCATCAGTATGAAGGCGAACACAGCTATGTAACAAACAGTAAGGAAAAACAAGATGAGTAATATTGCCCCGGAAGGTGATTGTCAGAGGCCTGATGAAGGACTCAAACATTACATGAACTTGTTTTCAGTTAGGCAAACTGAGACGGTTGATGCTTCTACAGTAACTTTTTAAAATGACTGTTAATAGTGACTGGACCCAATATACTTTAGCAGAAAACTCGTCTGCTAGATTTTTCTACATGTCCAGTGTCTACTCTTGGATACACTCACGGAAAGAAGTTATATTTCCTACCTTAGTCTTTTTATAAGCCTATTTTGTACACATACCCCAACCTTCAGTCATTACTTCATTCAAACAAGTTCAGAAAGTGTTTGTTTTGTTTCTTTAGATCCATGAGACTGACATTGTTCTGGCGGAATTTGCAGTCACAGTTGTCCAAGTTAGGAATATTTGTAAATTCAAAGACAGCAGACCTTCCTTAAGAATGTAACTGAGCCGAGTGATGTAAAACTTCCTACAGAGAATATTTCCTCTTATGGTGTAACCCACAGTATGAACTTCAACGGCACTGAAGATCACACCTACCATTCTGTTGGACCTTGCCTAGTGTAAGTTTTACTTGCCTACATCCCATGCTATAGATGGGATAAATTCATATCATTACACTGTGGAGACTGTAAATAATAAACAATACTCTGTGAAAAAGTAAAATGGGTAACTCTTTCATGAGCATGTGTGCATAGGGACATGCAAGAGGAAGAAGAAAGGAATACACCTCCCAGATACAGGCAACATACAGTAGAGGAGGAATATGAGAAGGGCTGTGAAAAAAAGTGCCATAAAATCAGAAAAACCCAGAAAAGTATTTCCTTTCAAAGAGCAGAGAGAGATATATAAGAAGAACATCAAGTCATCATAAAAAAACTCAACCAGCAGGTCAAGGGAGGTGATTCTTCCCCTCTACTCCACTCTTATGAGACTTCACCTGGAGTACTGTGCCCAGTTTTGGAGCCCCGATTACAAGAAGGATATGGATATGGATGTGCTGGAACACGTCCAGAGAAGGGCCATAAGTATGATCAGTGGGCTGGGGCACCTCTCTTGTGAGGAGAGGCAGAGAACTTGGGTTGCTCACTCTAGAAAAAGAAAAGGCTTCGGAAAGACCTTATTGTGGCCTCCCAGTATCTGAAGGGGGCTACAAGAAAGCTAGGGAGCGACTTTTTCTAGTCTGTTGGGCAGTGACAGGACTGGAGGGAATGGATTCAAACTAGAGATAGATTGATTCAGGTCAGACATTAGGAAGAATTTCTTCACCATGAGGGTGCTGAGACACTGGAACAGGTTGCCCAGAGAGGTGGTGGAAGCCCCATCCTTGGAGGTTTTTAAGACCAGGCTGGATGGGGCTCTGAGCAACCTGCTCTAGTGGGAGGTGTCCCTGCCATTGGCAGAGGGGTTGGAACTGGATGATCTTCAAGGTCCCTTCCAACCCTGACAATTCTATGATCATGTGACTTGTTTTAAAAAAAAAATCACCAATTCTAATGGATCATGCACCCTAGAAGCAGCAATCTAATCTGGGAATGACAAGCTTCTGAATGTCTTCAACCCACCTGGAATTCATTTTTATGGAAAGATAAAACCAAAAAAAGAGTAAACAAATACACTCCAGAGTTCTTCCTAAAACATTTGGGTACTTTTTACAGAAGTATTGAGCAATTAGATGCTGGACAGGTATAGGTAGACATCCATGTAGCTACTTCTGCACTCACTGATAAAACACTAAGATCTGATCTGTAATTCAGCTGAAGACCTGAGTGACATGTAGAAAAGAAACAATTCTTGTTCCTTTTTTTTTTCTTCTGCAAACAAAAGCTGGGTTGGTGGGTTTTATTTATGCCAGAAATGAAACCATGATTAAGCTTTGTTTCCCCTTCAAGCATGTAAGCATTTTCAGTAGGTTTTGTTTTATGAAACGGATGAATGAATTCTGCTATTTTTATTATTCCCTCCCCTCAGACATGGTTCTGTAAGTTCATAGAGGGGAAAAGAGAAACCAAACCCATTTGGGTAAGCTACTACAAATTTTAAAAATGCTTTGACAAACCAAAAAAATCATAATGTAACTAGAAGAATGTCAGCTAGGAGATTGTTCCATTATCACTAACCGTTTAGCACTCTGCATTTCATGTACATTATCTGTAATAACACGCAACTATGTGCTTTACAGTTTAGAATGATATTTTCCTGTAATATCCACAAAGCACTTTTACAAACTAAAGGCTCAGATTTTCTGGATAGTAACTATTCCAAATTAGGTGCTGAAAACATTTCACATCGCATGCTTCCAGAAATGTGCCCTAAATGTAGCTGTATTAGGCCCCATGATGAAGAAAGCATCCCCTCGTCAAGTAGACAACACTAGAGCCATGGGATTTGGGAGCCCAATCTTTATTGCTTTCCAATGATGCATTGCACAGAAGGGCAAGGGAAGTCAACTCTTTTGTTGCTTTTTTTTTTTTATTCTTTGCCTTTTGTTATAGAATTTACTATTGTGATTCTATGGATTTATCTCAAAAAGAAAGCAGTTAGAGCTGTTCCTTATCAATGGCGTAATTTCCCAAATTATGTGTATTTTTTTTATTCCTAAAGGCTGCCAGCAAAGATGCATTCTTGAGAAAACAGTTCTGAGCAGTAAAATGTGGTATTTAGAAATGAATCCACAAACTGTTTTCCCCATTTAGTCCCCTGCTTTGGTGTACAGATCCTCCAGTGCAGAGGTAAGCACAACTTAAAACACAGAAGGAATTCCAGTTGTCTAGTCCTGCATAAGAACACCTTGACACTGGGGCTCCTAAAAGGTATTTTTTTCAGATGAATACATGAGATGTAATTAATATACCCTATAAATTAAGCTTTTTTTCTCTTAACAGCTTCCTACTCAGATTAAGATCTGAAACATTAGTATTTAACTGTTGTTTCATATTTAAATTGAATTAATAAATTTCGATTAGGGGAAATCATTTCAGTGACTCATTATTGGGGTCTATGTTTAATCTCATTAATATTGTTAACAGATGCCAATGGGAGCGAGGCAACCCGAATGAGATCATATGAAATAACTTTATTATGCACTTGTAAAAATTACACGATTTTTGAAACTGACATGAATAACCTAAGATGCAAAGGAGATGTTAATCGGTTATTTTCAAATCTCCTTGCACCATGGACACACTGTAGAAAGCAAGAACTGTGGATATGCAAGTGTACCAGTGAAAGACACTGCTTCATGACTTCCATGAAATAACATGCACTGTTTTAAGTACCCTATCTCCCTTGAGAACAACAGTAATTACATGCTAATTCATTTTAATGCTACCACATTATCAACTGATAATCATGCAATTAACTGAAGTCACCACCAAGGAGTGTGAAGAGGTCAGAGAATCAGAACATACTCTGGTAAGTAATGAGATCTTTAAATCAATGGGGTGTTTTAACAAGAGCTAATAGAGAGATTTAAGGGGTGGTGTAATAACGATAGAGACTGACATCAAAATTAGACTGTAAACGGACACAAAACACTGCAGAAGTAACAAAGATAAGCTACGGCAGCTAAACTGAAATGAGAAAAAAATCCCAGCCACCTAAAATATACCAGGACCTTCAAAATCTCAATCACATGAAAAGTTTTAGTTAAATGTTTGAAAAGATGACTGGAAAGTGTGAGTATGCAAGTCTGGAGAACTGACAGAAAATTCTGTAAGAGAAAGATTTTCCTTTTCTTGTCCTTATGTCCATCTGGATCTTTCACGAGACATTGTTAACAAGAAGCATTAAGAGAAATTGTTACTGCAATATTAATCAATTGTAGAAAAAGAAAACCACCATAAACCTGGTATTCCAGCTGTCCATGCTGCTCAAGAGCTGAGTAAATACTGTGATGCATATCACTTCTTTGTAACTTGATTCACACGGATTCTTTGAATACGTACAGATGAAGAATCGTGTGTTTGCCTACTGCCAACATTTGACATTTGAAATTCAGGCTGTGTTGGTTAGCTTTGATTAGATACATGAATTACACAGGATGTTTGTTCTCTGATTGGAGCCCTTAAAAATCAGGTTTCCAGGATGAATATTTACATTTACAAGTTCAAAATCTGATCATCACGAGCGTCTTCTAGCAGTACATGAAAATTGCTAATTTTCTAAAACATTTTCGCCACAAAATTCTTGTGTTCAGTATGTATAGGGAGGAACAAACAAAAAAAAAGGAGTGTTGCCAAAGCAAATCAGTGCAGGCATTTATTTAGATTTAAAGTGTTTGCACTGGCCTGATAAAATGATATTCTAACATCACAAGGAAAAAGCTTTTCCAAAATATTGAGGAAATTCAAGTAGCAAAAGCACTTAAGAGAAAGCCACTGCAACATGTGATCTGAAATCAATTAATCCCTCTTAAACTACCTCATTTAAATTGTAGTTTCCCCCCCTTCTTTCTCCTATATGCTGTTCCTCAATCTCTTTTGTTTTCCAGAACAACTTCAATCGTCCAAAGGTGAAAGAGTAGAATTTCTGGAAGTTAAGATTAGCTTGAACTTCTTAAATATTCTGGTCATGGAAAAAATACTTGAAATTACTATGGACGAAATAGGCAAGAAATAAGACTTGGGTTTTTTTTGAGTTTATGAAATATTATGGAGAGCAAGAATAAGATCTATTCAGAAGAAAAAGAGAGTAAATCAAACATCTTAGTAAAAGACAAAGACCTGATCAGAAGAGACATGAACAGAAACACTTGGCAGAGTAGCGACAGCTAGGAATCAAATCGTATTTAAAGATGCATGACAGAGGATCAGAAAAGACTGATCAAGAAGGATCACTTAATTGATAATATCAAATGTCACTGAAAGACCCAGCCAGATGAGAAGCAGTAACAAGCTAGAATTATTCAAAGCACATTTGTTGGTAAATTAAAAAATATAATTTTTGATATATGATGCTATTTAAAACCTAACATTTATCATAGAATTACTTTTGTGTTGGGCCTTTCATATTACCCTGAGTACTACACAAGAGCTTTCAGTTTCACAGCAGTTTTAAAGGAAATTAGCAGTAAAGTGAACAAATGGTATCTGGAAGTATCATTTTATCCTAATTGCAACATTCTTCCTTAAAGCCTCGTCTGTTTACAAGGCAATCTCTAAATATTCTTGAGCTATAACAAGTTTCCTATTCACAGCAATTGTATCACTGTTCACAAAGCACTTCTAATTAAAATTTTGTCTGTGTATACAGCCACAAAAGGGTTTACCATTGGCGTATCTAAAATTTGATCATGTCTTCAAATAACTTCCAAAAAATTTTATTGAATACATCCAGATACTGTAATGTACTTCAAGGGGTTTTTTTCCTCTTTTATAGAGCTATTCATCTTTTATTGGGTTTTTTTTTTTTTTATTCACCTACTCAGACCTGTCTCTGATCAGGCAAACTCAGGAAATAATGTTTCTAGATTCAGTACTTGGCATTCCCTACTGTCTAAATACAGTTGGTGTTATAGTTACTCACCTAGGGCACATGAAAGACAGGTAAAACACTCAGTAACATTAATGCAATTGAATAGATATAGTGAATATATAGCTTTTCGGGCGGTGTGTTCTGTAAATGTAAAGAATAAATATCTTAACAGTGATATCATAGTGACAAGAGCTGAGATTAGCTATTTGCTATATGCTTACAGGGAGATAAATTTTCCAGGTATATTTGCAAAAATGCGTGCATCTTTATTAATAATGTCCAACTCCTAAAGCAAAGCCTGTTTTACTTTCACATAGGAGTGTGGTTCCACTCTTCGTTATTTTCACTGTTTCTATATGCATGCACACTGGAAGAGGCTTTAGCACAAATGTCCAGTCAAAGTAATTAATCTTCAGTTACAGCAGAAATCCAATTGAAGCACTTGCAACATTTGCATTAATACCAAATGAGTTCATGGTGATTAATGCTGTTTAAGAGATATCAAAGGAACTAGTATTGATTAGGCAATTATTTTGATGCATTAAAGTTTACTGTAATTTATGTCAACTTCAGTTTTTGAACAATTTCAGTGCACATCAAGTCTCAACACTGTCTCATCTACAAGTCAGCGCTGGGATACAAAATGTTCCTTCTATGACCTTCTGTGACAATACAGGACACCTTGTTCCCAACTCAGTCTGTTAACTTTTTTTTCACAGTAGTTATTTTTCCATGAGAACAGATTCAGCAAATATCAGTACCCTGACAAGCTCTTCCCCAAAGCAAGTTCATCCAGCTAGTTCTCAAGGGGCATTAATATGAAATCCAATGACTATTTGTGTTAGTCAGGAAAGAAATTGGCTCTTAGCCAGCATGCCACATGGTAGACCATCTAGGCCTCCTTTACTGATTATTCTGTTGGAGTCTATTGCAACATCTCCCAGTTGATTATTTAAAGTAAGCAAAAGCAGATGGTGGAATCCGTTTGCCACAAAATTTTCAAATGGGACCAAAAAAAAAAAAAAAAAAAAAAGGAAAGAAGTCCCTAAATGCATAGGTAGAATTTGACTTTCCCTCCAGAATGTAATAAATTTATGGTTAAGAACAGTCTGGAGTGTACACTACCTAGGCTATTGCTGTATACACTGCTGACTTGGATGCAAGATAGACCTTGGAAGGATATAGGCATTACCTAACCACGAGACTCCTAATCAGCCTGTGGTTTCTCGTTGTGTGCGCACCGGAAGACTAGAGAACTTGTCTTCTCTGCCATCACTTCTACTTTCAGAAGACAAAGGATCTTAATGGCTTTGAGACTTCTACCTCGCTGGTAAGTGTGGAAGTCAAGAATATCAAAAAACAAAAAACCCACAGAAAACACCAAAGTTACACCAACTTATGGTTTCAAAGAAACAAGTGTATTAAGTTATCGATTTTAGTGCATGAGTGATATGGATCATCTCCCATCCAGTCACGTAAGTCACACCAATCTCTCAATCCAGCCGCTTAAGTCACACCAATAAAATAATAGTTACATATTAGCTGCTTGGGAATGGTTCCAAGCTGCATTGAGAAGGCTCAGACTTGGTATCAGGACACATTTCTTTGGAGAGAGTGGTCAAACACTGGAATAGGCTTTCTAAAGTGGTGGTCAACACCCCACGCCTGTCACTGTTTTAAAGGTATTTGGAAAATGACCTTAATACACTCTTAACTTTCGGTCTGCCTTGAAGCGGTCAGGCAGTTGGACTAGATGATCATTGAAGACCCCTTCCAAGTGAAATATTCTTAAAGGCTTCTCTCAAAGTAGTAAAGAAATGCCTGTGGCGCTGGATTTCCTTGCAAACCAAGACCAGCCAGAAAAAAAACCAAACCAGTCCTCACCTAGAATCTCTTTAATTGCTACCTAACACCTTCCCTGACTGGTTAGCATCACCAGGTCTGTCCTGCTTGCATAGCTGGGGGCTGTGCCCTGTCAGACAGGCTCAGGCCCACCTGCACTGTGCCACTCAGCCCCAGTTTCCCTTCTCTTTGGGACCAGATGTAGTCTTGTCACTTACTGACACCTTCCTTTGCTATATATTTGAAATTCTATAGCAGGGGTGGAAAGAAGACCAGATGCTGTTGCCTTCCCATATAGCTCAGATGAAACAATGACTGTTTTTTAAACATTGCCATAAAATACCAAAACAAACCAAAATCATCACTGCAAATGTCAACACTGCAGCAGTGTAGGAGCTACAGCAGGTACCCACAGCATCCCAGTTGCCATAAAGTTATCAGCAAATGTTTACTTTTTTTCAGTCTGCTATGCAATCCAGAAATACAATCCCATCAAGAGTAAATAAGTTGGCCAATATTTAAATCAGTTATAGGTAATAATTCTAAGCAGCCAAAGTGAAACCAATACTGTTCTTCAGAGAGTACTTTCAAGGATATACAAGTTTAATTTATAACATGCAGATAGAACAAATCAACCCATGACTTCTGCATTCACAGTTAATATTCACTATAGCGATAGTACCAGAATATTCTCTCCCCAGAAATTATCAAGCATTACAAAGCATGCAAAGAACATAAGCAATCTTATAACTGTGTTGGATTTTAACTAAGCTGCCTGGAGTGAAGAGAGATATCTGGGGGAGCATCAGTCTGATCCTCTGACTACACAATAGGGCTCATCATGAGAGGACACATCCTAGAAGCCATAAAAAGTTTTTTTTATAGCAATAAATTTATCTGTCTTAAAGGAAATAAAGCATTTATGCAGACTTTGATCTCTTTAAAATTAAAATGGTGCTTTCATGAAGCATATGAAGTTTACTCTCCTTAAGAGCAACACAAGCAGAACAGAACTTCCTGAAATAATGCTACTTAGAGCAATTGTTCTTGATAGTCCAAATCCCCATTTAGATAAGACAGGCCCAGTGCTCACTTTTCAGAGGAACTAAAGTCACTGAAGTCATTCAAGGGAAATGACTCTGTGCAAAATCCCTGAAGACAGAGACAAGTGACTCAAAAGGAAGACTCGAAGCATTGTCACAACCACCGAAGTGCCTGCCTTGGACCGGTGGGTTAAAGCTACTGAGCACAGCAGGGGTTTTGCAGCAACCACACTACCAGGATTGTAGGCATCCAGCTGAGAGCAAGGGGTTCAACAGGAGGGAGGGCAAGACCCCAGCCTAGGCAATTAGGCCTGGCCAACTCAGTCTAGTTACTGCAAGGTTGAGCATGATTTCAGCCAGTATCACTAGGTGGAAATAAAAGGGGGAGGATCTCAAACCAGGGTCTCAAACCTCACTAGCACAAGATTTGAGGATCATGCTGGCTTTTAGGTACTCTGGTTTCAAGTGTTGATGTTAGAAATACACATAGACAAAGGAAACCACATTCCTAAGAAACCTCTCTCCTTCACTACACCCCACATCTTGAGGTCCTGACACCTGAAGACACTGCTGCATAGACACCTACACTACATCTCCAGCATGACCAGAAGAAAGACAAAACAAACCACAATAACAACAAATCTCATCCTGGAAGAGAACCTCTTTCAGCCTTCTGTCTCAGTTAGGTCTTCACACAAATACTAAGCTCAAAGGCTAAGCTACAGCAGGGCCCCAAGGCCCCCTCTCTGCTATTCAAGCTATTCTGAGAGCCACAACATGGCACATTACACTGGTGTTCCCAAAACCACAAACATTTCTCCCCTTTTTTCAGCCTGAGATAAAACCGACAATGTACACTTAATGGTCTCTGAAAGCTAAACCACTTCACAGCCTCTGATATACAAGCAATACAAGTTACCTGTTCTGCAGAAGTCAGGCAGGCCACCATCACAGCTTCTCATGTGACTGTGCTGTGGCAGAGACCGAGGCAGCTGGAGACACAAGCACAGCAGCGCTGGGGCAGAGACCGAGGCAGCCGGGGACACAAGCACAGCAGTCCTGGGGCAGAGACCGAGGCAGCTGGAGACACAAGCACAGCAGTCCTGGGGCAGAGACCGAGGCAGCCGGGGACACAAGCACAGCTGTCGTGGGGCAGAAGACAAGGCAGAGAAAGACACAAGCAGAGCAATCCTGGGGTAAAGGCCGAGGATGCTGGGAACACAAACAGCGTCGCCCCAGCCCTCCCAGAAACGAGCGACCCCGCAGCTCCTGCCCCGGCACAGCCACCCAGGTGAGTTCAGCCCCTTTATAGGATTGGTCACGGAATGCTCGATTCTGATTGGCTCCCGTTCCCACCTAGCGATTGGCTGCCTCTGCTGCGGTTTGAGGTAGGGGCTGCAGTTCTGGAAGGTTCTGTGCATCCCTCTCCTGGCTTCTGGAAGCTTCTCTGTTCTGGGGACTCAGGCTGCAGTTGCTCACTTTGTAGGTAAGAAAAAAAACCAAACCAACATCAAACAAAATTATTGCAAAGCGTATTTTGGGCTGCTTTCAAGAAAGAAAAAGAAGTATTAGTACATGGTTTTCAAAGGCAGCTGTGACTAAGAAGGGAATGTTTTGCCTGCTGTGCTGGTGTTCTTCTGCTGGATTTAACAGGATTTAATACTGGGTTTGGAAATAGTATTGAGAGTTTTGGAGATTTGGTTTTCTGAAGTAGCCTAGGTGAGATGTTCTGTTTCCTGCAGCTCTAGGCTGCAGACTGTGGCAGGAGTAACTGAACAGCTGATGCTTAATGAAATTAACAAGGAGTAGGCTCTCTCTGGCTCCAGCAGAATGTTTGGAAAAAGTAGCAGGTGAAGGAAGTGAGGTTACACTTGACTTTTGGCTGTTTGGTATTGTTTGTAATTTCACTGGACTTTGTTGTGAGTTTCTGCTCTGTATCTGACACGCTCCTTTCCCCCTTCCACCCCCCTGTTTCTCTTAATACTTTGGTGCGGTACAGAGAAGTAAATTTTCATGAATGGGTAACTTCAAGGGAGGAAGAAACCTGCTGTGTCTAAATATATACATATATTTTGAGAATCTACAGACCTTTGTCCTTTTCAACAGTGCTATAGCTCACTCTCAGGTTATCATTAGCAGCAGTAAAGAACAACTGCAGAGGCTAATAATGTTTATTTCGGGGCACCTAGGTAAGCTTTATAGCAACAATTAATATTGGCTATTTGTTTCATAAATTATATAAGTGTTGTGGACACTATAACTGTATAAATCCTGTAGTCAGTTGTACTTCCACGGATGAGCAGAGATTAACTGAAGTTGAAACTAGGGTGCTTTTTTTCAATCAGAATTTATACATTTGCCCAGATACGATGAAATCTATGTAAGGTGTGGGTTTTGTGACTGATTTCTCTTGGTTAGTATCAGTGGAAGCACGTGACTGAATCTTGATTACAGTTGCAATGAAATATATATTTACTTTTCCTTAAAATAAAACCTATCTTTTTTTTTTTTTTTTATTCATCAGATCAAGCAAACATTACCCACACTTGTCAATTATCAGACTTTGTAACACTGCAGCTTGTAGTTCCACCTGGACCTAGTCATATTAAAATTCAGAGAGTGGGAAATAATACCCAATGCTGCCAGTCAAGTAGGAATCTGTAGACTCTGTTTGTTGAATACTTTGGGATATCTTTATGTATGAAGGAATGTAAAGGCAGTAGAGATGTATTGCTGGAAGACGATAAGGAGAGACTATTAATCTTAGCCCAAAATAAGGCTAGTAAACTTTATTTGGAAGGCATAATTGGATATATAGCATATTGGAACTTATGTTAAATGAAAAATGTTATTATTATGATGTTTTAATGTGAATATAGCATGGAAATATTTCCAGTGTTTTACCCAGAGTCACTGAAACCATCAAGGCTACTCTTAACCTGGGATAAGAAAAAGATACTTAATTTAATTTATAATTGGTACAAACCTGTCAGACTGAGAAGTGATAGTGCTCTGGAATTACAAACCCTTTCAAAATGTTGTCTGGCCCAGCATTTGTCCATACCTACCAGACAACAGTGATAGCATAAGAGAAGAGTGACTACCTCTATACCTTGCTATCAATTGCTATTTCTTGCTATCGGGCCTAATAAGGATTAATTTTCAAATGAGTGATAACTTCAGGAGACTCTACCTGGGAATGAGTATTAAGCCCTGGAACTTGACAAAATGATACTTTTCTCATCTCTCATTGGGTGTTTTTCAGTAATGGATGTGAAGTCTTCATGGTCATCTACACATGCCTGGAATTAATTATTTATTACGACAGTATGGCTTACACTGTCAACCTAAAATTCAAAGAAGGTGATAGTCAAAGTCATAGATGATAAACTGTGCCATAAAACACGTTCATTCTTCTGCTGTCTTCAGGAGATGATGTGATCTTGAATAGATTTAACTATCTCTTTTTCTCTGTAGAATATGGATTAGTAAAAATAAATGAGACTTTTTGTCTCCATACTGGAAATGTGAAAAGCATCTTAGGAACTTCATGTTGATCACTGGGAAATAAATTCTTTAAGATGTGTTAAGAAAATATATTGAATCATGAAGCATCTCGGCTACCTTCTAGCCTCTTACCTGGTCGGTTAATTGAATCCTCGCAAAGAGAAGAGTGAAATATGATTTATTCATGACCAAGCACAAATAAGAGATCTCTCATCTTATTGTAACATGAGCGTCTCTAGAGAAGAGGCCTCAACTGTTTGTTAAGAACAACCTGCCATTGATGAGGTAACACTGCTGATTCTGTGGTCAGAAAATTTAGGCTATTTATAGGTGACTCATTGCCTTTGTTGTTTTCTGCATCTTTCGTCTGTAACCAATATTTTATTAATGGTTTGTTACCTCTGTCCAGTGTCAGTCTGTTAGAAGATTATGCCTTTGGCAGTGGCAATTCTAAACAAGAGACCCTTATTTCTCACAGTTAGGAAATTTGTATGACACAAATATGCTACCTGAGTTCACCAGCAGCTCAAAGATTGGGTTAAACTACTGTATCAAAGATGGAAAAGGAAGATGTTGGACAGGCTGGGAGACATCAGAGCCAGGCCTGGATGATTTTAAAATATCCACAAATAATTTCCCATGAGAAGTGGACACCCAGTGCTTTGTAAACAGAATCAAAATCAAAGGCATAGGTCTCTGATTCTTTTAACTGTGAAATTGCTTTTAAAATGGAAATTAATCATTTAAGTTGTTTGTGACAATTATTCCCCTACAATAATGGAGGAAAAAACAGAAGCCCACAGACTTCTCTTATAATACCGATGGCTACAGATTGTGACAGGAATGCAAGAATCTTAGCGTGATGCATTTCTATAGTTATATTGATTATTCTCCGTAGAAGAAGTGAAGATCAGTCTGGCTTGTTTAAAGATGTGCAGGAAATCAAGGAGACAGCTGGGAACAGAAGTCCAGTAGTCCACTTCCTGCTGAAAGGCCATTTTTCTGCCTTTAAACTGTAGTGTTCTTTATAGTTTTTCTGCTGATACTTGATATAAATCAAAGTCTTACCTTCAGTTTTAAGCTTTCTGTCTGGAAATTCTATAGCATCCAGTAAAAAATACCATGTAAAATATATCCCGAGACCATAAGACTTTGCCATTCACCGAGTTCTGAATTTTTTTAAATTTCAAGAGTATTGATAATTCTATTGTAAATAACCTCTCATAGTTCAGGTCACGAGTGTAGACATAAAGTTTGGGGAAATTGAATAAGAAAAGCTAATAGGAGAAGAACACAGCTTTATCCTTTCTATCTATGAAATCATTAACAATGAAATGTCCTTCCTTATAAAATCTCTCATTTCTTTCCTAAGAAAAACATTGTTACAATTTTAAGTCTAAAATTTAATTCCATATTTTTTTTTATTAAAAATAACTGTAGGTAGCAGGGTAATAAACA